>JBBUKS010000055.1:4041142-4056208 GCA_038050645.1 Hedychium gardnerianum | reverse complement strand
CTAAGCTCTTGCACACTTAGACACAAGGATCAAATATCATAGGACCTAACCTAAATCGGTTGATCACGTCAAAACTATTCCGGAGTATTTACACCTTGGAGGAGCCGAACCCCCATGGATGGATGATGACATTGATGATGTTGGGTCACATGAGCGTGCAGAGCAGAGGCGCCCACTTGGGTGGTTGTTTTGATAGTAATGATAGCCTTGGTCATTACCTCATCTCCTGTGATCCTTTGGCATGACAAATGAGTAGTCGACCGAAGCTTGCTACATAGAGAGAGTATTGGTACCCAAGTGAGCACATGTACGTTTTACCTAGGCTCCCTTATCAAATTTGACACTTTATCAAATATAACATGAGTAGGATATCTTAGTCATTATATAATTTGTGCATTTTCTTTGATAATATATATTTATCTTTTAATAAAAAAAAATCTCACTCATCTCTCAACTATAAAAAAAATCTCTCAATAACTATTTTATGGTCTCACACTTTCTTACAAAAATTACAATTAAATAATTATAACATCTCAACAACTCCTTTACTATTTTTATGTTTTTAAACAAAAATTATAATTACAAATAATTTTAATTTTAAAAAATAAAGAGTCGCTCTATGTAGAAAAGCGAAGGAGTGGGAGGGAGCTCCCATTGCGGATGCTCTAAGAGCATCCATAATAAGAATAAATATTTCTCTCAAATATTTATGGTCTTCATACATCATCAAGTAAATATCTTATTCTTAAATATTTCAAATTTTGTAATTAAATATTTTATAAATCAAATATTTATGAATCTCATTCCACCGAGCAAAAAATAAAAATCATCCAGCGAAGCTTTTTGCTCGATAACTTTTAATATTCTAATTTTTATCCCTTTCAAGGATGGAGATTTGAAATTTGAAATACCCTCATGGATGCTTAAGAGACCCACTTCTTACTCTCCTTTTTTTATGGGGTCCAAAAAAAAAGCTCCGGCATTGGATGTCCTGAGTACTAAATTATATAGTAGATAATCAAATGTAAAAACACTAAATTATAAACAAATTATAGATATTATTGACTATAATAATAATAATAATAATACATTTTCTTGAATCTCGAATTATTATTTTTTTTCTCTCCGCTTTGTTTGGAACGAGACGAGGGAAGGGGGAGGGAGGAGTAATTAAGGAGAAGGAAAATTTTAAACTTTATTTGAAAATGAGCGAGTTAAAGGAGGAAAGAATAAACTTTAATCCTTCTTATTCATAAAAAAAAAAAATTCTTACCCCTCAATTTGGATATAAAAAAGGAGAAGGAAATCAAAATATTTAATGTTCAAATCTTATCTTTTATTAAAATATTAATTTTCAAATTATCCCTCTTAATTTAAGAAGTGAAAATATTTTTATAATTTTATATATTTAATATTTATTTCCCTCTTTGTCTTTCTAAATAGAATAACACATTACGTTAACGAAGGGGACATAAATAATTTATTTCCCATGCTTTTCTCGTCCTTCTCCTCTCGTCAATGAACCTTACCGTAACTTAATAATAAATCTTCCTTAGAATATTGTATGCTGATTAACTTCAGTATTGTGGTAATAAAGGCGAAACGTTCGCTCTCAACGTTCCCGTCAGTCCGTCTTAGGATCAACACGAAGAAGATAAATCACATGAACTAATCTAGCTAGCCCGAATAGTGATCAGTGCATGGGAGATGACAGAAATCTGACTATTAGCCAGGATTTGAACCTCATATCTCATTGTGACAACACCCCATGTATTAGCCATCAGTCCATCCCGTGAGGACAAAACTGATTAACTTTAGTATGAATCATGATAAAAGGGATAACATGATATGCTGTTAACTTCAGGCAAAAAAACAAAACGCTCATCCTCAGCGCTCTCGTCAATTCGTTCCAAAATTAATATAGAAGAAATAAATCATGAAAACTAATCTAACTAATCCGAACAGTGACCAGTACATAAAAAAAACAAATTAATTTCGTTATGAATCATGATAAAAGGGATAACATGATGCACAAAACTCTCACATTCTAAAAAAAGATCGTATCGTATTAAATCTATTGCACGTAACGTTATTTCACATTTACAAAAGACTGTTTTCACAATTCAAATCCATGAACTCAAAATTATACGATAATAATTTTACCGTTAGCCAAAACTCCGTTTCAACATTAATCACGACAGGTTACGTGCAAATTACAATTTCTGAGCGGAGATCGAAGTTAGTGACAGCAGGGTATGCAGTGCATCATCCTGTCCCTGAAAAATTCATGGTGCAAGACCCCTCCCCCTTCTACGGCTTCAAAATATTATCCTTAAAATTCAACTTCTTGATACACTAACTTGCAAACAACTATTCCTTAAAACAAAGAACTACATCCAAGATGATTATGGGTTCTGATACTTAATGATCACTAATGGCAATGCTAAGCTATCTCAAAAGGCAAACCAACATGTGTAGATAAATTACATAAATAGATAAACAGAGAGTTGGCCAAACACATTAATATCATGTACTTATGTAGTGAGGATGGGAGGAAGATAGTCAGACTTAGTACCAAGGACTGGGGCCTTGGTATCAGGAAAGCATTTCATTCCAGGCAACTCTGTAATTGTACCATCAGCAGTGACTTCAATGGGATAGCTAAGAAGATGCCCTGGGAGGTCACGGTCTAAGTTATCACTTGCATATAAATCCCAGTATTTATCTGCAATTCTATTGATCTTCTGAGCACATTCTAGACTCTCTGGTCGGAGGAAGACGTCGTCAATCATTCCAAGGTGCTCATACCAGAGGGCCAGCCGGAAGCCATGAATCTGACCTCTTGCTGGCTCACGGTTCGATAGATGATATGGTTGATATGCCCCCATAGCAATTTCAGAGTCCCTACCTCCATCCATTGACCTCTGGTTGATGTTAGCTGACCCAATTATGATATACTCATCATCCACTGAAACACAAAAGTTTAAAGTAATTAGGTTCTCATCCGTGTTAAACAATTTAGTGTCAGACCAAAACCATATACAAAATGTTTGAGTTGATATGACAAGACAGAAATAGTGAAACCCACAAATTTCCCATAAGTAAAAGTCACTTCAACCAACAAAGAATAAAAGTGGAAAAAGTGTCACGTGACTAGCATAAGACTTGTAGTTTAAATGATATTAAACTTACAGATTTTCAACAGGAATGATTTCCAAATTAGAGAAAAATTTGTGTATGACAATAAAGTGTACCAAGGGAAAAAAAGAGAAGTTCCAAGATTAATCAAGTGAATAATAAGTGTGGAGAGAAGGTACCTATCATCATCTTTGTATGAACATAAATCATGAACCGCCTAGCCTCCTGAGCCCTACTATAATCAGTGTCTGGTTGTGGTTTCTCTACAGGTTCATACTCTCCACTATTCTTTACCTCACGATTTCCTAAGCAGAAAATTTTCAGATAATCTTTTGGATTTGCTTCAATTCCTTTTGCTTGGAGAGCTTCTATGATGTCAGTATACATCATCTCCATTGTTCGCCGTTGCCAATCTAAGATTGCTTGAACTGAAGCACTTTCTGGCACACCCTCTGGCCACATTGGAATAACAACATAGACAGCAAACCGTTCTCCAGATTCAATCTTACTAACGATCTTTAAAGACAGCTCCTTAGGGATAAGATGCAATGCATCAATTTCCTCACGCCTGATGCCATCAGCTTTCCATGCAAAAGAGCTACCAAGGAAGTACTGGTTTTCAATATAGATAAAGTTCTTAGCTCTGCGGATAGCATGTATGTAAGCATCTTGAATACTTCTATCAATGATATGATCCTTGCCACTTACAAGTCCAACTCTAGCAGCATCCTCTGGTTTATCAGGGAAGCCAAAAGCAGCACCTCCATCAATAGACCTGAAAAGTTGCACATTCCAAGTTTCTTTGTCCTCTGGGAACATGACAGGAGAAGGAGAAATTATGATATCAGAGAGATCCCGGAGCTCGACAAGTACATCTCTTCCTCCCTGCCTTCTCCATCTTTGTTCGAAGTTGTATAAAACATCCCAAGCAATAGGTCCTTCAAGCCTTGAGTGAATATCATGCCAAGGTTCTCTTGGACCACCTTTTCTTATGGATGACTCACCAAAGTTTGGCTGATGGAAGTCATCGTGATGAGCAGTGTCCAATGTCCTGAACAGAGAATGATATTGTGTGTCATATCTGCCATCACAAAGATCAATTCCCCCAACAAAGCACACTATCCTTCGTCGCTGTGAAGCCTTGTTAGGCATCTCATGATCAACAATGACAATCTTTTGATGATGAGTAAACATGGTCGCAATTTGGAGGCCTTTAACAAAGCTTCTACTATCATCAGGATTTCGTGGGCACAAAACACAGTGCACATCCGTATTGCGAAAAAATATTGCAGTATCCTCATCATGGGTTGCCATAAGACCATCTTTGTTTAGCAATCCTCCTGAGGTCCTATCATCCCAAACAAGCATTAGGACCTTCACGCCTTCACTAGACTTCCTCTTTAGTAGCTCCCCAAGAGTGACATCTCCACCAGGCCTGGGCCTCTTTAAGTCCCTTAACAATGTAATTTCTGCGTACACAGACCACCCAGCAATGTATATAAGATGTTGAGCATTGCTAATTGCATCAAAAATATCCTCCCAGCATCTACCAGGCATGTAATAGTTCCCATCAGCAAGAGGTATTTGAGGAATAAAGTTGTCAGGGACGTGAGCATCCTGATAAAGAGTGACTTTGCAACCCTGCCTCTGAGAGAAAAATGAATAAGGCACACCAGGATATTTTGCACTTCTTACCCCCTTTGCCCAGTTTCGATCAGTTAAAACATCGAAAAATTGTAGTTTCACATGAATTTTAGCTTCTCCAACTGGATTCCGATTTTGATCACATATCTCAAGCCATTTGTCAACCTCACAACCAGGAAGGATCTCCTTGACAGGCAAATAAGCTCTTCCAATTAATGTTGCTCCAATAGGATTGTCAATTTTTACAGTGAAGATGACATTTGCTGCCAAATGGGCACAGTATATGTGAAACGATTCATACCAACGTGGATTAATAGGCTCATCTGAAATTGTTCTGGTTCGACCAACTCGTGCCTTTTCCAAATCGATGGTGGCGTAAAGTTTGGTAGAGCCCTTGCCTATACCCACAGTGTCCTCAATGCCTTCAACAAGCTAACAGAAAAAATTCAAGGATCAAACAATTGTTGGAAAAAAAAGGAAGGAATCAAAAAACAACACGCTGCACCAATAAGAACACCACGGTGTCGTAAAATGTATTATTGCTAAAAGTTAGCCCACAAAGAAATAGAAAAATATCATCGATGAGAAAGAATACACAACTAGTTGGGAAGAGAGAAGCATTTTATGAGATAACACCTTGAGTCAAAATAATTTGGTTTCATGGCTTATAATGGTTTGTATAAAGCGAGTAGAAACTCAGAGTTTCTTCAGTGTGATAGACTAGCAGCCTTCACAGGCCGTCAGTTCAATGAAAACAAGAAAGGTATCCTGGATAGCTATTGCAAGATTAAGATTTTAGTCTTCAGTGTTCGGAAATATACCAGTTGACACTTTGGCTTCAAAAAATTTCGAAATTTTGATGAACTAGAATAGAAACTTAACCAAGTTTTCACTATAAAAAAAGGATCTTAACCTAGTTTTTCACTATAAAAAAATTTCTGAATCCCTTAAAAATTAATTAGGACAAAAAAGTCACACTTGCAATTGTTTTACTTCAGAATGTTTCTGTAAACAGGAAATTTACAAATGTTACCATAACTATACTAATCAGAAGTGCAATCCAATGAAAGGTAGTATATCAACCTTTTGTATCAATCGTTTACGTTCCTATGTCTTTTGTCTGAGCAGAGAATTACATTCTTAGAACTCAAGTAACTACTAAAGAGATTTGGCTAGACAAAGTTGATATGTATTTTCTCCTAAATTCCCATTATGATTAATGGAGAAATTGTTAAGGTTTCTTTCTTTTGGGTAGTCACCTCTATTTGCATCTTTATTCAATATTGTAACTTTACTGTTCACACACTATTGGCATTTACACTTTGGTTCCAACGTCCATAACACTTGGGGATTTCATTTAATGTTGCTCCAATAGAGTTGGTGTATACATATTATGCAAACCCACCCTGTTGCAGATATAATAAATTGTAGGACCCTTAGGAATTTCATTAGCAAATTTGTTAGAGTTGGAGATGATAAATGAGGTAATACTTTCTCTAATGAAGTGGCAACCTTTTCTATGTGTTTTGTCTCATCACACATTGAACTAAAAGTTATATGCATGACAACTTGGTTATTACACTATAGCTTGATAGGCTCATGGGTGCATATCCTAATTCAGTCATTAGTTATTTGATCAGGCTCATAAATTACTCAGGCCATAGTCCTGTAATCTGCCTTGACACTCAATCTATAGGTGGGACAATTTGCCCAATCATCACTGTATCCCACAATTAGAAGATAACTCTGATCTTGAAACAAGAGATTTTTCTTGAAGCATTCTTAATGCTCTAGAGAATTCTTAAGGTTGCTTCTTGGTGATGATCACACTAATTGCAAATGAGATGTTTAATCTTGTAACTATGAGTTAAATTTTCCTACCAATCTCTTGTGCTTCCTTGGGCCACATGCAGACTACGTTAGATAGTGTCATGGGTTCTCATGTGCACCACAAGATGTCGCACTAGAAGTGTAGAAATCCTCTGTTATTCACAGATAATGTTGTGAGATGTGTGATGGAGAAATGTCCCCGATTCACATAAGGAACAACATTTGGGATGCTAAAAGATTGACATGAGGTATCATGGATGAGACTCTGATACCATGTCAGGATTAATGGAGAAATTATTAGTGTTCCTTTTTCAAGGTAGCCCATTCTACCAGTAACTTCGTTCAGTATTGTAAATTTACACTTTACACCCTCCACAATGTGATTTTTACACTTAAATCCTTAGTCTATAAGAATTCCCCTTTTCTCAATTGTATGAAAACATAAAACAAGGGAATGGACATGACAAGCGAGCAACCAAACCAAAGTAGCAAGGTCTTTTTTTATCATATTTTAGCGAGTAATGGAAGATTGGTAAACCATCTTAGACATTACATCATAAATGAATATCAGTTTGACGTAATGCAAAATAGCGATTATCCTGCTGGTTGACGAGAAAGGGGGGTTTGAGGAGAAGGCAAGAAGAGAAAACCGTTGTCTTCCAAAATTTCTGAAAAAAAAAATTATTTAATAACCAAGGATAATTCCTCAAACAGCTAAACACATGTTTATATAGACTTTAGACCTTAAGACACAAAGAAAGGAAAGAAATCCCAACATATAAACTCCAATTCCTAACTTGTAAAAAGGAAAGGAATCCTAACAAAAAGAAAAAAAGACTCACAATCCTAAAATCTCTAAACAGACTCAGAATCTAAAAAAATACAAAAGATAAAAATTACCAAAAATACCTTAATACCAAAAATCTGAAAATTATCAAAAATACCCTAAATACCAAAAATATCCTAAATACTAAAAAATATTTAAAAAATACTAAAAATAGTAAAAAGATGTTCGGGACCTCTGCATTAGTCGCCCCGGGTTGAAGAGAATTCGTCCTCGAGTTTAAAGTAGTGTCATCTCATATCAACTCGGAAAAATCTACTAGTAGCTGCGGGACTTTGGGAATCCTTGTCGATTCAGATACAATTTTATTTCCAAACTTGAGAAGCTGAAAATCAATTTCACACACATCAATTCCTTCAGTAGACTATATTTCAACCAAGTTGATTGATCATCAGCTTCAATCTTCTGATCGTTTGCATCCAATAAATCATCCAAATCAATATTTGAATCATCATTTTCACCACTCTGCTCAATAGATAACTTTGGGTGTGTTCCGGACTGCAGAAGTGATGACAGCAAATATGGAAGAGGTGGAGATCGAAACCTAAAATTAAAGAACTTCCCAAAAGAATAATCCTGAAGTTTCAGAAGGAAATTAGCTTCAGATGATATCTTTGAAGAGTAACACAAAAGGAGCATCTCTGTTCTCCAACTCCTCCCATTTGGCAATACCCTTTCACCATCTTTGTTTCTTTTTGACCTCCTCTCTTTGCTTTTTGAGGGTTCCCTTGCTGGAAACAATGCAAAAGAAGATGATATGAAGCAAGTTAATTCACTAGACGACAAATTTATGCCGACGATCCTTGTTGACTCCTCACGGTTGGTACAATTCAATCCTTCCCAAGCATATTGAACCGGAATACATGCATCTCCCATCCAAGTTCTTTTCACGTTGTAATCGCTCCTGATTAGCACAATGGCAACATCTTTACTATTAGGCCTGGTTGTCATGCTCGTTAGGACCACGAGCATGATGCCACTTGTTAGGCCGGTTGCATTTTCTTCCCTACATTCTAGTGCTTGTGCATATTTTGTGGCTTCCAATGTTGAATGCAAAGGGAGCAACTTTTGTGTAACATGCAAAGAAGATGATGGAGATCTCTCTTCCAAAGGGTTGTTACTTTCAGATAAATATTTAATTGCAGAACCAAGTTTGTGAGGATTATCATACTCAACAGGTCCAAAAAGTTGCAAAGGTAAGCTTTGACGGGTTTACTGAACTATCTGGTGACATGCACCAACTGCAGATTTGTCGATGAGGTTATTTGGCAAGACACCAACTTCATCAACAATTTCATCTACCTCATCATCAGATTCAACAACAATTTCCCCATCCCCATCATGCATGAATTCCGAGCTATCATTCCTGGAAAAATCTTTGTCCATGTCTTGTATAATATGTTTGGCTGTTTCTGAGCTTTCTATCATTGCCACCCTAGCGGGGACATCAGAAACAAAACCGTCCTCTTGTTCATCTGCCTCTACCTCATAAACCCCCACGATGCCATCAGCAGGAGGCATCTGAGTAGCAGCATCAACAAATTCCTCTTCTTCATCCAAAACAAGTACTGACTCACCATTTTCTCCAGCAATTGATGGATCAAGAGCATTAGCTTCGAGGTAGCTACTCTTCAAGTCTTCAACGACATTGCATGATGTTGCATCGTCATAAATTTGATTGATATGAGCAACATGAACTTTTTCAACTTATCCAGAGGCTTCTCAGCCACCTCAAGGCTTCCTACCGGGTCAATTTCTTCCACTAAATCATCTTTGAATCCGTCTAGGTCGCCTTGGCTGTCAAAGCTATTGTTCTCCATGGCAAAACCTAATCGTCCCCAAATGAAGTTTGAGTGTACCCAAAAAGAAGAAAGTGATCTTTCATCTTCTTTTTTATCTTCTCCCAATCCTTGATCTTGACCTTCCCTTGTCGGTCTCGTGAGTGTCGCAAGTACTCCCACCAAGATGACGCTAGACTTCTAAATTTGAAGGCAACCAATTTTACTTTCATCTGATCAGGGTACTTTCTCATAATAAAAATCTGCTCCACTTCATTAAGTAAATCAATGAATCCTAGGTCTGTGACGTAACAGAAAACTCGGGAAGATCAACTGGAAACCCAACATCCCCATATCGTTCCTCTTGACCACGGTTTTCTAGGAACTGAGCACGACCGTGAAATGGAATTTTGAAAGTGGAACCAGAAATAGGATAAGAGAACTTACGACCTTTAAGATCTCGGACACTACGATCGCAGTGTGAGGCTTCCTCAGCCGAAACCTGCCTACCATGAACTCAACCACATATCTCACGAGTTTTAAGATCTTGCGTCGCTAGACGCTGGGTTAAATCTACGACTTGTCTCTATAAATCCTCAATCTTATCTTGGGTATTACGACCACGGTGCGAGGCTTCCTCAGCCGGACACGACCTCGATCACAACCACGACGACCATCCATGGGATCTAGAGAGCTCTGATACCAATTGACGTCGTACAAGATAGCGATTATCCTATGGTTGACGGGGGGAGGGGAGAAAATTTCATTTAATAATCGAGGATAATTCCTTAAACAGCTAAACACATATTTATACAGACTCTAGACCCTAAGACACAAAGAAAGGAAAGAAATTCCAACATATAAACTCCAATTCCTAACTTGTAAAGAAAGGAAAGGAATCCTAAGAAAAAGGAAAAATACTCACAATCCTAAAATTTCTAAACATACTCAAAATCCAAAAAAAAATACAAAAGATAGAAATTACTAAAAATACCTTAATACCAAAAATCCGAAAATTATCAAAATCTGAAAATTATCAAAATCTGAAAATTATCAAAAATACCCTAAATACTAAAAAATATTTAAAAAAAAATACTAAAATTAGTAAAAAAGTTGTCTGGGTCCTCTGCATCACAGTTCAGTAGAAGTTTCAATCTACTTCTCAAAACTGGTTCTAGGTGAGTGATTTTGGTAATTGCCTTCAGAATTAGATGGTTTTATACTTTATAACAAAGTTACCTTCAAGTCAGTTAGCATCTTCTATTAAAATCAGCATTCAGCAACATCAACAAGACTAACATCGACAAATAGAAGCAAATAGATGTCTCCAAAAGTACAATTAATATGTGTAATATCGAAGTCATTAACTTTGGATCAGTTATTAGCCATATTCAAGGTGGCAGATCAAAGCGCATAGCCAGTAGCAATCACAAAAACTCAGCAGCATTTGTATACCTTGCGGAGAAATTTAGGAGCACCACCAGAAGCTCTGTATGGGTTTGTAAGGGAATCTGCCTCGTAGATCGTAGCGTGTAGGTTTCCATGTAACAAGATATGCGCCATCAGTCACCTAGAACAAAGACAATCAGATGAACAAAAAAAAGGTGTCACCTTCCAACACAGATGAACAAATTTGCCTCAAACAAGGCGCTCCAGAGTTAACCGAAGCAACGGAAGGAAGCGCAATGGATCACTATGGCTGTCCCATTTGAAGGTAAATAGGGGGAAAATGGATCCGAATCGAAACCAAACAAATTCATTTAATTCTACAGAATGGTAGAAAGAATCGAAGTACGAGAAGCTGCGAATGGTGTTAGAGTTCTTACCAGTCGAAAGATCGGCGGAGGAATCAGGACGACAACAGAAATGGTAAGTAGAATGGAAATCAAACAGACGCGAGATTGGGATTCTGATGGGAAAGAAGGTAAGCGAGGATCCCAAGTCAAACGAGGCAGCGCCGCAGCGGAAAACTCGTCTGAGAACTCAGCGACGACCCTCCTTGAAATTCTGTGCTCATACGAGGCAGTAGAAGTGTTAATGGGCCGGGTCCGGACCAGCTGGGTAATTGTACCGTGCCAGGTCCGGCTTGGGTCATTTCCGGTCGGGCTCTACCGGCCTGGGTCCAATCTAATCGGATCTAGTGTCCAACAGTATGTTTAATACTTAAGTTATTTATTTATTTTACAGGTAGTAGCATTTTACCGAAATGGGTACGACAGGTTTCGTTATTAACCATTTCGCATCTTAACTTTCGTAATATTAAAAATAGATAGCACATTTTTGTTATATCTCTCACTTTTTTTTTCTTTCTAGGAAATAATTATATAAATTTGCGTGCTTACATTTCCAAGTCTTTATACAAATCTTTGTAACTTTTTAAAAAATTAACTGTCCTTAATTTATGATATCGCAACCTTCAGATTTGAGATCATGATTACATTAAAAACTTCCATTAATTTATTAGTTTTTTTTAAAGTTATTCGAAATTTTTTAGATTTATTAATCAATTTCGATCTATACCCTTTAAAAATTCAAAATATTAATATTTTTCAAACAAAAAAATCCTAAGAAATCATTGATAATATTGATTAGTGACTATCATTAAACTAAAAATTCAAAAAAACTTGATATTTTTTTGAATTAAGAGAATCTTAAGAACTCATTGGTAACGTTGGTTAATGAATATCATTGTCCTAAGTTTTATAATGAACTTGTAATAAATTTTCTCAAACCTTTATAAGTTTTTAAAAATTCAATACTCAATTTATGCTATCAAATTTATGTATGAATACATTAAGGAGACTTTCAAGAATATATTAATTTTTTATTTGAAGTGATTTAGAATTTTCTAGATCAATCAATCAGTTTTGAATAAAACTAACTAATAGACCTATACCCTTCAGAAATTCAAAATATTGATATTTTTCAAACCAAATAAGTCATGGAAAGTCATTGATATTGTTCGTTAATGAATATCATTGTTTTAGATCTTATAATAAATTTTCTTAAGCTTTTGCTAGCGAAATTGATCGAAAGACCTAAAGAACTTTGACTCATTTCAAATCAAAATCAATGTTCTTATTAAAATCTATTTAATGTATTCGTGCCTTCAGATTTGAATTCGATAGCATAAATTGAAAGTAGTAAATTTTTAAAAACTTATAAAGATTTGAGAAAAATTATTGCAAACTCATTAGAAGACATATGACAATGATATTTACTAATCAAAATTTTAAATTTTAAATTTCTATAGATCCATCAATTAGTTTTAGTAGAAATTAATTGATGGATTGATGATATTACTTAGTGAGTATCATTGTCGTGTACTGAGATGGTCAATAGTCTTACTAAGGGGAAGTCAAAGTCAAAGGGAGTCAATTGGATCACTTTTGCTTGGGTTACGTGAGGCGGGAAGATTCATTATTCGGATCAGCAGGAGATAGCTCACCGGTGGCTCACCCGTCGGTGATCTCAAGTAGGATTAACTTGGCGTCATATGTGGAAATACTAAGTAAGACCTAATCTGAGATATTGAGATGAATGACACCGAAAGACTAATCACCATCATCATGGCGACAGAAGATTTCAACAAACTTGGTATAGCTACGGTGCAAGCAGTATTACAAGCGCAGCCAGCGCCACCAGTACTGCCAGTGCCCAACCCGTCACCTTCCAAGTTATCATCCAAGTCAACTGAGGTACCTCAAATGTCTCACCAACAGCCGCTCCAACCAACTGAAACACCTTGAGCTGCAATCTCAACTCTCGCTGGAATGTCTATCAAGCGCGAGCAATCCTCAGAATCTTCGGTCGAAGAGACACCACCCTGAAACCCTTTACGGGTAAGGGGCTAGCCGTCGATGAAATGTAGGAATCCAGAGGTACTCCCTTCTCTAGGAACATCCTTAAGATGAACTACCTTGGCATTTCCGACCACTGTAGCTCGGGGAATACATAGGAGCGTCAGATCCTGAGGATCACTTGTGCAAGTTTGAAAATGCAGTCATGTTGCATTAGTATTTTGATAACATCAAGTGTCGAGTTTTTCTGACAACTCTTTAGGACTCGGCGCAAAGATGGTTCAACCGACTCCCTACTTATTCTATTCAGTCTTTTGGGGATTTTAAGACAGTCTTCTTGCATCATTTTTCCAGCACCAAAAGGTACCTTAAGACTCCCCTTAATTTGTTTTCCCATAAGCAAAAGTCGAAGGCGATCCTGAAGGAGTATATTCAGCGATCCAATCGAGTCGCTCTAGTCGTGCCATCAGCCACTTCGGACGTGCTAGTGAGT
Organism: Hedychium gardnerianum; assembly: GCA_038050645.1. Taxonomy (NCBI): domain Eukaryota; kingdom Viridiplantae; phylum Streptophyta; class Magnoliopsida; order Zingiberales; family Zingiberaceae; genus Hedychium; species Hedychium gardnerianum. The sequence continues at coordinate 4,042,681 of JBBUKS010000055.1, read as the reverse complement.
GTTTTCTCTCAGGGGATGATGGAAGGAGATTTCTTCCTGTCCTTGGTGAAGAAGCCCCTAACAAATTTTGATAGCTTGTTGGGCCAGCGGTCAAGTATATTAATGTGAAAAAAGCTCAATTAGCCAGGAGAAAAGAAGTCCATGCTCCGACTCCTGCAATTACTTATTCAAAGCGCAAAGCTCACCTGCCCCCTTGCTGAATCGGGAGTCACGCCTGAGCCACCAATAGTTGGCTCGAAGAGAAGAGAAAGTAGTGCAGACAGTCAAAACTGCCTCGACCTCGGCTTTAAAGTTGGGCCAATGGCTTCCCAAGATGATAGGTTGCTTTTGCCTATCACCAGTTGGAGGACCACTCTACTAGTAATGCCACCAATACTCTAGGGAGTTGTGGCGAGTGGCCGAACGACATTAGTACCCCAGAAGGTAATCTCTCAAGTCTTCTCGACGCTCTCTTCCTCGTACCACTCGACGTGATCAAGTCACCTGCCGATCGAATCGGCAAAATCGTTCACTATCTAGCAGACCTTGAGAATCATCTCAATCCTGTTGAGAGACTACTGATCAGGAAAAAGATAAAGGCAAGGCCCCTCAAAAAGGAGATATTAATATGATTTCTAGAGGCCTAATTGACGGAGATTCAGATCTGGCCAGAAAAACTCACTACCAAACACTGAAAAGCTATGGAGTTAGCACTAGCCGAGTAAGAAGAGAGGACCCTATGATAAACTTTGGGCCTCGAGATCTAGAGGGAGTGAAAGCCCCTCATGAGGATGCCTTAGTGATCTACGCCCTCATAGCCAACTATAATGTGAAGATGATGGTCGTGGACACAGGTAGTTTGATCAATATTATCTTCAAGAAAGCCTTCGATCAAATGCAAATCGGTGAAGACGAACTCTGACCCATGGCTACTTTCCTGTTCGGATTCACCAAACATGAAGTGCAGCCGATCGGCCAAATAAACCTCTCCTTATTCTTGGAAGAAAAATCTCTACACAAGACTCGACGTACCCCTTTCATAGTAGCGGACACCGCCTCCGCCTACAACGTCATTTTGGGAAGTCCAATACTAAGCGTCTTCCAAGCAGTGGTCTCCACTTTCCATTAGAATATGAAGTTCCTCATGGAAGATCAAGTCAACAATGTGAAAGGAGATCAATCATCAGCCAGACGATGCTTGTGGATATAGTCAAGACTAACTCACGCAAGACCTGCACAACTCGGGGAGTTGAAGTACAAGTGGTGCAGGACATACTCGTATCTCGACTGATAGAAGGACAAGAAGAAATACAAGTCCATTTTGATTGATTGGACGGGACTACCCGAGTCGTCATAGATCTTCATCCGGAGCTCAAACAAGAACTAATTACTTGTCTCTCATGCAATTATGATGTATTCGCCTAGTCGGCTCAAAAAGTTATCGGTGTATCCTTGACTGTGATGGTGCACTAAGGCAACAAACTACCGGACACTCGACCGATCAAACAGAAGAAGAGAAACTTTGGGCCAGATCAAAATAAAATAATTCAAGTGAGATCT
>JBBUKS010000055.1:4005096-4032468 GCA_038050645.1 Hedychium gardnerianum | reverse complement strand
ATTGGCTAGAGTACAACATTGCAAAAGACGTGACCTTCTGTCTTTATTGCTATTTATTCAAAGAGGATCATGGTGGTAAAGTGATGGTGATTCTTTTGTTACTGAGGGATTTAAAAATTGGAAAAAAAAGAAAAATTTGATGAACATGTTCGAAATCAGAACAACATTCACAATAGGTGTATGATGACGACTTATGACTTAATGAATCAAAAACAACATATTGAAATTTGTTTGGTCAATCAGTCTAGTCAAGTAATTATCGATTATCGTGTTTGTTTGATAGAATCAATTGATTGCATAAGATTTCTTATACGCCAAAGATTATCATTTCGTGGTCATGATGAATCCACATACTCACTCAATCATGATAATTTTCTTGAACTATTAAGATTTCTTACTAATCCTAATGAGGATATCAATAGAGTTGCATTGGACGATGCTCCCTCAAACCTCAAACTGACATCGCCTGATATTCAACAAAATATTATCATATCTATTGCCTATTTAACCACTAATTCTATTCTTGAAGATCTTAATGATGAATTATTTACTATATTGGTTGATGATGCTCGTAATGTATTTGTTAAAGAGCAAATGATAGTTGCTTTACGATTTGTAGATGAACGAGGAAATATTGTTGAACTTTTTTTAGGCATCGTACATGTAAGCGACACCGCTGCCTTATCACTTAAAATTGCTATTGAGTCTTTGTTGTGCCAATATGGATTATCTATATCTAATTTACGAGAGCAAAGATACGATAGAGCTAGCAATATGAGAGGAGAATTCAATGGCTTTAAAAACTTAATTATGATGGAGAACAAGTTTGCTTATTATGTTCATTGTTTTGCTCATCAACTGCAACTTACACTTATAGTTATTACTAAAAATTGCATGAGGATTTCTACTTTTTTTTTTATGTGGTTACACAGTTGAACAATATTGTTGGAGCATCATGCAAGCGAAGCGACGTACTTCGTGAGAAATAATTTGAAAAAGTTATTAAAGGAATTTATAATGGTGATATCTTCACTGAACAAGGTATGAATCAAGATAAGATATTGAAAAGAGCTAGAGCACACATTGGGGTTCACATTATAATACATTATTGAGTTTGATATGCTTTTAATTGTTAAAGAGGAGGGAAATGATCACAAGTAAAGGACGTAAGCAAATAATCAGTTGGAATTGATGAGAAAATATGAATTCATATTTCAGATGCACTTAATGAAAAATATCCTGGGAGTCACAAATAATTTGTCGCAAACTTTGCAAAGAAAAAATCAAGACATCGTAAATATCATGATTCTTGTAAAATCAAGCAAACGTTAACTACAAACTATGAGAGATGATGGTTGGGATTTGTTACTGAATGAAGTTTCTTTATTTTGTGTTAAATATGAGATAGTCACCCCACACATGGAAGACTTGTTTGTCTTTCATGGGAGGTCACGATGAAATATTGAAGGAAGGACAAATCTTCATTATTATCGCATTGAAATATTTTATAAAGTGTTAGATTTGCAACTTCAAAAGTTGAACAGTCGCTTTAACGAGGTGAACACAGAGTTGTTGTTATGTATGACTTATCTTGATCGATCAAATTCATTCTCTGCTTATGATAAGAGAAAATTACTTTAGTTTGCTTAGTTTTATCCATCCGATTTCTCCCCGATTGAGTTAATTCATCTTGAGCACTAACTTGATAATTTTATTTTTAACAAGTGAAGTAGCAATCAATTCTCTGAGGTTGCGGGGATTAGCGAGCTTGCTAAAAAGATGGTTCAATTGAAAAAATACCGACTGTATCATTTGATATATTTACTTTTAAAATTAGCATTGCTATTACCTGTTGCAACTATAACTATAGAGAGAGTGTTTTCAGTAATAAAAATAATCAAAACATCACTTCATAATCGATTGAGATGATATAATAAATGATTGTTTGATACCATATATTGAGCGAGATGTATTTGATATCGTTGATAATGTAGTTATTATTCAGTATTTTCAAAGTATGAAATCTTAAAGAGTAATATTATAAAAATATATGAAGTTAATATATGACTTTTATTATATATTTTGTATTTTTTTTTAATTTATTGAATTCGCCTCCTGATTGAACATTCTAACTACGTCACTGGCCTTACATGATTTACGCTCTTCTAGAGAGTGCGAGACCGCCTTATAGGAATCGTTAAAATGACGACTTCATCTTTGCTCCAACTACAACCTCCTCTTGCCATTATAGGTGCGGTGCAATGGTAGATTGTATTGTCAAATGAGTCAATTCATGACGAGGTAGACCAATCCACTAAAAACTCGTCATATGATGGGATGGGGCAGGCTGGTCCGTCATCTTAGTGGGTTGAGAAATTTTCAATCCAACGCAACCTAAGATGGATTGCGAGTTAGATGGGTTATGAACTCATAAATTTTTTTTTAAAAAATATAAATATAGAAAAAATTGAAAATTTTAAATTTTGATTGTGAATTAGATGAATGAAGTCATGAGTTCATTAAAATTTTCACTTTAATTTATAATTTTAGAAAATTTTTTTTTCTCAACTAGCAAACTAACTCGAGCCCACCACCCACCACGAGGCCAGACGAGAGTTGACCCGTCTTGGTCCTCATGGGAGACTGTTGGCAAGTGCATGGAGTGTTACCATCATGAGGTCTGAGGGTCAAATCCTGGCTAGTAGCCAGATTCCTACTCTCTCTCATGCATTGGTCACTGTTCGGACTAGCCCCCGTGATTTACCTCCTCTGTATTGATCTTAGAATGAACTGACAAAAATGTTGAAGATGAATATTTCGCCTTTTGCTATCACGAGAGTTGACCCGCCTTAAATTGGATAAATATCCTCCACAATAAATAAACTATAAACGGTCAGACAATTTTATTCTTATTTTACACTTCGCCATAAGGTTTGGAAGGAAAATTTATCCGAACCCGACCCAAAATGCAAATCCAAACTCCGCCAAGAGCGGGCCGGGTACTAAAAATTAGTACCCGGCCCAAAAATAAAAATCCAAACTCCGCCGAGAGCGGATCGGGTACTAAAAATCAGAAAATCCGCTGCGATTAAGCAGCCCGAGGCCATCTGCCTTGAGGCAAAAGAAACGAGGCTGCTCAAAAAGAACTGACAGAGGTCTCGAAACCTAGATCGACAACGCCGGTAGCAGCATGGCTCTTCGTCGCGACTGGGTGTACGAGAACAATGGAGGGTGCGCTCGATCCCCTGATCTCATCTCATTTTTCAGGTATTCGGTATCTTCTATGATTCAATCTCCTTGTTGTTGGTGCAGGACGTGCGTCGCCATCGCCGGATCGGACTACTGCGTGATTGCGGCCGACACCAGGCTTTCCGTCGGATACAGCATCTATACCCGGGACTACTCTAAGATCTGCAATCTGTACGGTTCCATTTGTTTCAGTTGCTTTTGTTTACTGTAAATTCTGACCTAGGTCCTGAGCTAATGCGGAGAAGATGTTTTCTTTTTTTGTTTGTTACTTTTTGGGTGCAGGGCGGACAAGTGCGTGATGGCCACCTCTGGCTTCCAGGGCGATATGAAAGCTCTGCAGAAAAACTTGGCAGCTAGACACTTGGTAAGTGGCGAAAAGTTCGTTATTTGATTTCATCGTTAGGTTATTTTGGTTGAAAACTCCGGTGGTTGTCTAGGATTTCTTTCTTTGCTTTTTTTGGGTGCTATGCTACTTGATTTGATACCTCTGATGAATGGAAATTTTAGATCATTATATCAAATCTTGCTCAAACTTTTTTTTTTTTGGCTCTGTTTGCTTGAGAGGAAAATGGGTGGATGGAAAATATTGGATGAGATGCTTCCATTGCTGTTTACTTGGGTGATTTCACTTAGGCTATGGTTAGTGATGAAAATGTTCCATTTGACTGTGTAGTTGTGTGGATTCAATTAGGCGAAGTCAACTGATGGAAAAATAAATGAAAATTTCCTCACATTTGGTTCCTTTTAAAAATTTAAGCAGAAATGGAAGAAAGTTTTTTCTAATAACTAAATTGCTCTTTTATGTTTGGTTAAGACACACCATGTACCAATTTATTTTGAATCTCCTTGCTCATCCTCAATAAATCCTAGCCTCCATAGCACCTATCGTGCCACACACTGTCCCATTCTTCTTCAGCAACATAATTTCAACACCATTCGTGATGCCCGTCCTCAATGACAATCATGGATAATGGCATCGCAAGGGAACTCATTCTTTTATATATTTTTTTCTATGATTTCAAGTAAACAACATGAATGAGAAATTTAATTATATTCATTTTAATTACTTCCTATCCTTTCTATATTTTCCATCTATCATAATTTCTATCCTTTCAAGTAAATTGGCCTTTGGCTTTGTTTTCTCAAATGGAAAATGAAGTGGATGGAAGATAGAGAATGGAAGTTTGTAATTCGTTCTTTACATGGGCAAGCTTACTTAATTTTTCAGTCAATTGTCAACAGAAGGAATACTTGAGAGGATAATAATGGATATCAAAATAGGGCCTGCTGATTTCTTTTGTAAATCACTTGCAATGGCCTTTTTAGGAAGGCATTTTTGTTGATTTGTCTACTTATTGAGTGAACATAGAAAAGCCAAAAGTGCTATTTGAAAACATTCCTAGTGAATAATACATGATAATTTTAATTGCATGACTTCTCAATCTCAAATGGATGGTAGTTTTAATTAATATTTAATTGCAAAACTTACTCCACATGGTTGTTCTGATGGAGGTTAATGCACCTAGGCTTGTATTAGTAATGTTTGTGATTTGATCCTGGATCGACCTTCCTTCCAGTCCAATCTACACAATAGTACTGATGCAAACCATGACAGCAACAACTGCCCTGAATGAAAGATTCAATTATCTTTATTCAGTTTAATTAATGACCAAAAATACCTAATTACAAGTTAATATTACTTTATTCACTGAAACTTGTAAACCTATCTTATTAATCGACAATCCTCTATATTAGATTATACTAGGGTTTCAGGCTTGACATTCCTGCCAAAACTGAAAATCCACATCGTATCCCAGAATCACATCTACTCAGCGGCACTTGAGTTCTTATGGTTTTTCTGTCGATAGTTACAAAAACTGAATGAGAAATTGAATCAGCCGAACTTCGGGTCACTTGTTTGAACTGCATGTGGGCCCATGTATTATCTGGGTTGAACCTGTTGGCTAGACCAACATAGATCAACTGGTTAAACCCGAATTTATTGATTTTATTTATAATCTATAGATTTAGGTAGCGAAGAAGATTAAGAATTAAGTCGCAAATACATTTAGATGTGTTTCTAAGCAACTCACAATCTATGTGGCCAGTGATGGTTGATAAATGGAATTATAATAGCTTGTCATTATTATAATTATTATTACATAATTTGAGTTATATATTCAAGCAACATTTTTTTTTTCAAAAGTGGTAAAAAAATAGAGAAATGGTTCATAGTGTAGATAAACTTAATTTCAGTTAAACTCATATTCCAGAAGAAGTTTCTAATTTCCTCATCTCCCAGCGTCTTCAATTCCATGCATCATATAAGATTTAGATTTGTAGTATATCATTGATTGAATTGAGATATTTATTCTGATCGATTTATCATTCTTTACAATTTTACCCACACATCTTAAATGTTTGCATTGCTATCTGAAAATAAATTTAAACTCAAGTAGTGATTAAGATCAAAATTGCATTGATGTTCATTTACTGTGGATAGTCTCATTGGTTCCTCTGCATTTTCATGTGATCACGGTCAACGGATACCTGTCATGATTTCTTTGGCTAATCTACTAATCTTGATGATACTGCAAGAATGTTAAGGCAATCATCCTTGATTTGAATGGCTACCACTGAATATACTCGTAGATGATCTAGAGTAGCTTAACATGTTTAGGAGGAATCCGTACTGAACAATAATAAACTCATTACTGTTTGCTGAGTGGTTTTTTGTTTTCTTTTCGTTATCTGAGGAGGGAATTTAGAAATATAAAGCTATTTAACGTAGCATACAAGCGAAGTCAAACTGAATCCTGGTTTACTTGTTTGAAAACCTTTGATCCTGAGTAAACTCGACCCATCTAATAACCTTAATAAAACAACAAAAAGGCTACTTACAATAACAAGAACAACAATCCATGAATCGTAATCTAAACACCATAAATATTTTGAAAATTTTGAGCATAGGGTACTCATGACATTTTAGCAAAAACTAAACTGCCGCCATGAAATTTTATGTTGCACTAATCAACCACTGTCAGCAGCAATATTTAATGTTAAAAAACAAGCTTCTGTCTGATCAATATAACTTTTCTGGATTCTTTTCTACTGTTGGATGTTTCAGCATTTCTTTCCTGCATTCAGTGGATCTCTTGAGAATCAATTTTCATTATTAACTATTATTATTCATTGATCTTATGGTATTAAAACATAGTACATAGAGGAAATGAATGGTTTTATTCACTTGTATGCGATGTGGCTTTGCTTTATAATGCTTTTGCGATCTTATGGTATTAAAACATAGTACATAGAGGAAATCAATGGTTTTATTCACTTGTATGCGATGTGGCTTTGCTTTATAATGCTTTTGCATTTCTCAATTTCTTTTTGAAGATAGTCATGTGTGATTATCAATCACCTACACTGACATAGATAATTGAATCTTTCAGAATTTAGCAAATCAATCAATAGGAACTTAAAGTTGGATAGCCATGGTCTTAAACCACCTCCAAATTCAAATAATATTTTCTCATAACTTATATCTTGGTAAAGGTGAAAAGTTAAAAACATATAATATACTTGTGCGGCTAGATGAGTTTGCTTTTCTGTTGAACTGGCATTTCACAATTTCCATATGAAAATCATGCCAGTGAACCAGATAGGAAAGTTTCGGAATAGGCACTAGAAAGTTGGAGAACATCATTGTTTGGTGACATGCTCCCTAGTAATTACCTGATCTGTCTCGTTCTGCAGATCTATCAGCATCAGCACAACAAACAAATGAGCTGCCCTGCGATGGCTCAGCTCTTGTCTAATACCCTCTACTACAAGCGCTTCTTCCCATATTACACTTTCAACATCCTAGGCGGGCTTGATAGCGATGGTATAAATTCTCATGGATTCAGTTCCAACTCTACTTTTTCAAAAAATGTATTTGATCTGCGATGTAGTTATATCACCAACTTGTTGTTCAGGAAAGGGCTGTGTTTTCACATATGATGCTGTTGGTTCCTACGAGAGAGTTGGCTACAGTGCCCAGGGATCCGGTGCAGGACTTGTCATACCAGTCCTGGACAACCAGCTAAAATCTCCCAGTCCCCTATTATTACCTGCAAAGGTATGGTTCTTCTTCTAATATTGTCTCTGAATTTATTTTAGAAATTTATTTTAACGGTGTAATCCTCGCTTAATTGAACAGGATGCCGTCACACCTCTATCCGAAGTAGAGGCAGTTGATTTGGTTAAAGATGTCTTTGCATCAGCCACCGAAAGAGATATCTACACAGTATATATCTTAAAACTGTTGTGGGTTTGGCTTGATTGTTCATCCAATAATACTCATCTTCCTCCGGTATGATGTTTTCGCAGGGTGATAAAGTAGAAATCGTTGTTATAAATGCATCAGGCATCCGACGGGAATTGATGGAGTTGAGGAAGGACTGATCGCCCCTGGGAGATCGAAGGGGAAGGCTGTTTATTAAGTTGTCAAAACTATGATGCTTCTTTTGCTATCTATATCAACTCAGACTTTCTTTAGCTTTTCGATTCTTTTTAGACCACTGTGAGTTGTATGCTTGTTGGCTGAATACTTTGGAGTTTGATTGTTGGGAAAACTATATCCAAACATTAGTTGTTTTCGCATTACAGTTGAACATAACTGATGCAATTTACCTACCTGCAGAGAAGCATTTGTTTGTTTGTTTTTAATTTATATTATATAAAACTGGTCGAAGAATTGCTGTTGTCTTTTATATTATCGTTTCAATTTTGTAATAGGCCCTAAATGAAGTTTCGAACACAAGATAATAAAGTAAGACGGGCAAAAATCAAAGATTTTTTTTTGTTTGTATTCATCATTTTTCATCAAAAAGGTGTTATCCTTGATAGTTATCTTCAAGGATATTGTTCGATCATGCATTAAATAATTACAAAATTATAATTGTCATATAATTATAATTTTATAATTATTATCATAATTATAATAGTTTCATAATTATTAATGTTCAATTACATTCATATTATATCAACTATGAAATAATATCATAATTATTATAACACGAATTTATCCTATTCATATCATTACTAACTGATTAATTCAAAATTTAAAACATATAATAATATAATAAAAAATAATAATATCGAATAATATATTTGATCATATCATTTTTCAAAAATCAGCGGGATGAGATGCTTTTGTGATTATTAAAAAAAAAGACTTTATTTTTGCCCAAACAAGAATATGAACAAAATGACATGACTAAACTCGTCTATAAAAAATCCATTCAGAAAGGATTAAAAATAAGTTTTATGCGAGGTCATCTTTTGAGTAAGCGAATTTTATATCATAATTTTTTAAACAAATAGACAATCTTATATTGATACAAAATATACAATCCAAATATTACACAGTTAACACAAAAGAGTAGGATAACAAGAAACCTGGAGACGAGCATCAACATCAACTAATGAATGTGAGTTCTGCATAAATCCATATAAATAGACAACTTTCTACAGATTTAAATTCACTCATGCTTCTCAAAAGGTACGAGATATACAACTTTTAATCATTTAAACAATATCAAGGCACACAAAAGGTGGCTGGCTATACATATAATATCTGTTCCCCCTAAAGAACAACATACTCCGATCTGATGGGGGCACTAACAAATATTAATTTCCTTCGGCGTACTAAAGATGATGCAAACAAAATCTATATGCATCTCTGGATGCAGATGTCGGCTTCTTTTGCTACCAAAAGCAAAGGGGTCACCAAACACCCGAACAGCAATAGTAACTCATTTAGTCGCTAATCTGAAGGTTGGGGATGGGCGTAGAAGGAAAACCGATGAGCACTTTTAGTTGCTAGAGCAAACTGAAGATTCCACTTCAGTAGCATATTTTTTGCTCAGGTTCGACTGAAATATGCAGTAACAGCTTTGAACTTCCCGTTCAGTATGTTCTTCTCAACCTGAAATAGAGGAAATGCAGATGTATGTAGAGTATAGCCTTCACCTTCAATTCTAAACATATCATCGTATATCCGAGATACAACTCATGCAGGTAGTAGAGTAATATATAATAGTCAGGAATTTGTTCAAATCAGCATGAACTTTTCTCTCATTCACCATATATCATAGATGCACCTAAATATAGGTATTAGCGAAATCTTCAGGAGATGAAACCAACATTCTTGAAGGAATTGCTCACAGTAAAGAAACTTGTAGTCCTTAGTCCTTGTACGAGACTTCATGTTTTACATGAGATGGCACTCGATGGGGAATTAGGAAGGGTCAATTCTTAGAGTCCACAGCTTAGGTTTCATACAGGTAGCAATATAATTCATCTACCAATATGTCATCTGGTACAAAATACATTTTATTGTGCCAAGTATGTGGTCATTTGTCCTGGTGTTAACATTTAGTGTCCAACTTGGACGAAAGATATGAGAGAAAGGATCATAAAATTGTACATAAATGATGAAGAAGTTCCTATGTAATTTTGTGATCCTTTCCCTCATTTGCCTCGTATCTTTCGTCCAAATAATTGGACCTTTAAGAACTAAGATGTAATACCCTGATTCAAATTCACAACTTGTGGATCGAAAAACTGAGTTCTTGATCAAGATAATGCATTTTTCTTGAACAAATTAGAGACAATCACATTTTTTTCAATCATAATATCCAAAAAGAATTAAGACTGTCTGTATTAAAATCATGCTCCAATTTTGAATATGATGTACCTCAACTCTCCAAGGAGGATTTATTGATAAAGAAAGGTCTGCCAACTGGTTGAAGTCAACATTTCGAGGAAGAAATAGTACTACTCTGGAGGCAACCGTAGTTGCATATTTAAACAGAAAGAACCTAATAAATCAACAGAATGAATTCGTTAATAACAAACAACAAGAGAATTAGAAAATTGTAAATTAGTAACAACAAAAAAGAAGGCAAACCCATCATGAGGCTTAAGCATAGTCCTGAGGTCATAGGTTTGTACTTTTGCATAATCAGGTCCACCCCAAGGAGGAGATAAGAAAACTGTGTCTCCCTGCAGCATTAAAGTCAAATGGGTAGATAACAACCATAAAATTAAATAGATTAAAGTCATCTTCTCAAGTAAAACAATTCTAGATCTATCATTCGAATATTTCACCAATATAACACAAAAATTCCTGCACTCAACCAACCAAGGTACTATCAGATTAGTGAAAGATTTTGTAGCATTAAGCCATCTTTAAGAAGATCACAGGAAGACAGTTAACTTACTATCTGTTGGACTGGACAATTACAACAAAAAACCAAGATATTGATATCCAAAATAGTTGGACTAGATAATCCAATCATTTTGCTACTATAGAACTCCAGTTGAAGCAAGCAGTCATAAGGAAATTTAAATATCTGTTTGTCAACTCGTTGATCCTTTACTGGATTATTTGTACATCAATTAACTACTCTGCTAAATATTCAAATACTAAAAATCCAAATCAATGAGTCAATTACAGAGGTATACCTCAGCAATAAAACAAAAGGACCCAAGCTAAACCTAGTCATGAACTTATATATACAAGCATGAAAAGAACATGAAAGAAAAAAAGATTATTAATGAATTATCTGTATGAATATGAAGTAAGCAAATTGAATTTCGAACAGATCATTCAACAGCATGTTTGAAAACTATATTTTGCAAACAAAACAAAAGAATCCAATTCTAGAAAGACAGATTTGAATCAAGGATCTTGACAATGACGCCCAAGGTATTTACTAACTTGGTTGCAGGCACCTTCAGAAATTTATCTATAAATAATGAAATATGTGTAAAGAATGGTAATGTTGGGAATAAATGGTATCGTATGTTATAAGAAATTATTTGTATAATGTTAGAAACTACTGTGTATATATTGAATTTGGCTGGAAATCATACCTTCAAATGAACTGCTACCTTGAAAAAATCACCTTGAATGAAGTCTATCTTGTGATTAACACCATAGATAGCAGAATTATGAGATGCAAACTCAACTTTTTGAGGATCAATATCGATGGCAATAACATGATCACTCCTGAAACAACAGTACTCTATTATCAAACACTGAATAACAAACTGCACAACAATCTGCATCAATGGTATATATTTATATTAGAAAATTAAATAACTCAATTTTGTACTTTTTAAGCTTGTGGAATGATGTTGACAATTTTTTTCATAGAAAATACGGTAGTAGATCACTTTGAGCAAAGTGTTTAAACCAATTTTTTTTTTCATCTAATGATGCTTGTCGACCCACCATATGCTTGTCGAAGCTGAGAGAGAATTATTCATCTGTTCTTCCATAGACAACTATTACTCCAGATTTATATAAGATACCACCCTACAACTATATACACCATGTGGAGCTGAACCCATAACATATTAATAACTCTGACAACTCTGATTATGCTAAATTTTTCCATGTTCCAAAACATGCAGGTTTAGTTGATAATTTGAAAAGAAAAGCCTCAAGGTAACCATGGAATGTAAACAAATCTTGTAGAAACTAATGGCCACCTTACTAAAGCAAAACTGAAGTTAGTTATCTGAAAACTTCTTATCTTGAAAGGAATATACATCTTTATGAACAATATATTCTACTCCCAGGTTACTGAGGTTGTAAATGGTTCCCTTATACCTCCAACGAATCACAATGCTGGAAGATTTTTGCTCAGCTAGGCATCTAATTCATGGGTTAAACATCAATTTTTAGGATGCCAATTTCGTATAACTACGAGGATACAGTTGGTAATTATGGTTAAGCAAGTAAGTTCTAGACTGTAGGGATAGTTCCATCATCAAAGGGTAAGTTCTGATGCATGATATATATATATATATATAATAATAATAATAAACATTGAAGGATGATCTTTGCCAAAACAAAATTTACCGACGCACTTCATGGCAAATTGGATAGCATTTCCACCAACACCGGTAAAACAATCAATCACAATACCACCACCACAACGAGTTGCTTGATGTCTTGCAATAGCCTCTGGTGTGACAGAAAACCATCCTTCTTCATCCATCTTTATGCCTCTATCATATCGCGAAAACAATAAATACCTTTGGAGCCAATACTTGAAAATATTTGCAGAAATGTCTCCAGATGATGCTTGAATTTTAAGTTCTGAAAGGAGAGAAACATGAATCTAAGTGATGCTTGTACCCCAAAACCATGACACTTAATTGCAAAATGGGGATAGCGAGAACATTATATGAAAAGATATGGAACATGGAGGGGGGATCTTTTATCTAAAAGTTAATATTTATGGAGTAGGTCAAAAGAAAACTCTTTCTATTTGAAACAAAAATGAAGTATAAGGTCAATAAATTGCACGGAATGTGCTAAGATGGAAATCAACCCCATCATCGAGGCAAGCTTGCCACACTCTCTACCACCAAGATGGTGGTGAGGTTCCAACAAACTCTAGTTCTTATTTAGTTTAACAGGAAAATTAGAATACTCAATGCAGAATACAATACAGATTTTGGTTGGAAGAATACTCCTACACTCCCCTGAGTACCCTCCAGCTAAATATCCTGAACTACAAATTTTATCCCCGTAAAGCTAATTATGTCTAACTAAAAAATATGATGCAAAGAATACAAAAGATAGTGCTTCTGGCATTTGCATACGAGCAATATAATTTCTCTCACCAGATTTATGGCTTCTTTCTCTTGATTTCTTTTTGACAATAACAGTAGAATCAAGATTATCATCAAGCTGTTCCACCTTAGAATTTTCTGTTCCTCTACCATAACATACATCATTTGAGGAAGTGGACAGACTGAAAAAGGTAAAAGAACAAATAAATACCAGGATGAAACTTAGATGAGTGATTATGAACAACATTTGAATGATAAGAAAGTGACATAATTAGCGAATATACCAATTGCTTATGGCAAGTGGAAATATTTCAGCAGGCACATCCAATGACTCATTGAAAGTGGGCTTATCTTCAAGTTTATCTGAATGCTGAACAGCATCCTCCTCTGTTTTAGAGAGAGGATATAACAGTTTTACATTGGACATCCACAATATACAGACTGAAATTCATTAAAACTATGTAGATTGGACAAGCATAAGATCAAGAGAATTTTGATGGAGGAAGTCTAGGCTAACCTATTGCATAGTCACTGATGGATGCAGCATGGTGCAGAAACAGACTGTCCGTGTGTTTATCAGTATCGGTGGCTATTTTGAGATGCGAAACAGAACTATTAATACCATCAACATCATCAGTTTTTGCAGAGGAATGTGATGAAAGCTGATTTGCGTTTTCAAATTCCAAAGGTCCTGCTGCTTCACTCCCATCTTCTACAATGTTTGTATCCTGATCTTTGGCAGTATCATAGTCAAAGCTATAATATGGATGCTCTTGAGCTGCATCAGCACACAACCCATTAGAAGTATATATGCTGCCTGAGTTTGTCAAATACTCCAATCCTGGAGGAGCATACCATGTCGTCTCCTGAGTTTTAGAGTTGTAAAAGTAATTCCTCCTGTAAAAATCATCCCATATTATCATCCAATCACCAATTTCCCAGTTGACATAAGTACTTTGAAGATGCTGCAAAAATCAAAAAGAGAATAACAGTTATGCAGAGCTTCAGCAAAGCCATGACAATTGTTATCAAGAACATAACTATTTTCTATTAACATCAGACAAAATAGGAGGATTAACCTGTTTGCTAGGTGATGTTGGATAACAACCTGAGCTCGAATCTTCCAAAATATCTGGTGAAAGCCTGCAGGCCTGGTATAAATCTTCAGCCCCAAGATCAGCTCCACTTGTTTGAATTTCATCAACCATATGGTTCAATGTTACCATTTTGGCACAAACTTGACTTTCAGTAGCTTTGCTGATCATTACAGAAGTATCACTCAGACACCCAGAAATAGAATCAACTAGAACACAGCCACTGGAGTTTTCCTCCAAAGTGTCCCTGTCAGAGGCTATACATTCACCTTCAATAGTTCTGTCTGTGCTATTAGGAAGACAATCTGGCAAAGAATATTTTTCCTGTTCAACTTCAAGCAGTCCAGGTTGTTGGTTTTCCATATCATTGTAAACTAACTTGCATTTCACAAGCATTGATTTTCTCTTCCTTGGAGTAGCTGTCTTCCTCTACAATGAAAGAAAAGGATAGGCAAACAAATGGCAAAATAGTAATATAAGGTGCAAAGCACACACCAATAGGAAAACAAAATTGCAAGAACATATTTATTGATCTTCAATCACAACTTACCTGTTTAGTTGTACCAAAAGAAACAGGGAGTCCAAGAGTAGCCATGTGATGAGCTAATTCGATATTTTCCTTCAAAGAAAAATTAAATAACGGCAACTAAGTATAGCTCAAATAGATGATAAAGTGAGAAAAGGAAGGTTAGAAAGATATGAGCATGTTCAAACACAATTACACATTCAAAAAAAAACTAAATACATTCAATTAATAATTGAAGGTATAAGATATATAGAGATCAATGGAGATTATAATTAACATAGTGGTTCAGAAGATCTGTGTATGATGGCAATAGAGCCTTGTTTGCCAAGTTCAATGAAGGAAAAGAAATCATGTAGTCAACCTAAATAGTTGGGATCAACTTGACTTGATGATCATGATATTTTAAGGGGAATAGTTGAAAACTTCTTTGTTTTGTTAATTTAAATAAATTAAGTTTGTCTTTTTCATTAGATCGTAATATGAGAATTTTTAAGCAAGCCTCCCTTAAAGTGACATTTATGTATGACCTTAGGAAGATCTAAACTCAATCTAATTTTAGTTAAATTCATTGTGTTAATCGCCTTGTCAGTGTATTGAGCACCAATGAGGACCATTACATTGTCCTTGTCGTAGTTACAATCTAATCTTCTATATATGACTCATCTTTTCTCAAATTTAGAGTAAACTCTCCATTGTATACTATCTTCTGCCTTCTTTATATCTACTTGGTGATTTTTAGCAATGTATTCTAGATTTCTTGATAGTAAAGCCCATGCTTAAAGATGACCCTAAGCTACCTTCAAGAACAATGAAGGCGTAGATATTTCTTTTTCGCAAAACACTTGATGAACTGAGGCAACTTTATATGTTGACACTTTATCCAACTGTTTTCACCAGTAAATTATTTATTTTAGGTAAATCTAAATCATCAAGGTCATCATCATGAGCAGAGTTGACGAGAGAAAGCAAGAAAAAAAAATACCATAGGTTCTTCCTCATCCTCCTCCAAGTTAGCGATGCAATCAGAGACCTCCGAATCGCTAGCTTTAGCATCATCCCTGACCATGTAAAACCCAGTAAACGAGGTAAAGATAAACCCTAGCAAAAACAGGATGTAGAAAGTACAGAACGGAAATAGGAGGATATCGACATGCTGGCTCACCAAAGATAGACTTCGGAGAGACCGAAGAGGGAACCCAGGGATCGGATGGCAGGGCCATCCGCGGCAGTCTCGTCGGCAGCCATGAGGAACGCAATCCCCTAGGTGGGCGGAGAGGCGAGCCGAGAGAATAGATACGGCCAGTGATGAGGCAGGAGAGGTGGCGATTGCGGCAACGGCGCCTTTCGCTCGCCGGCGACGGCGTCAGAAATTTATCGAGAGAAAGCCGCAACGGCAATTTGCTAAAATAGTTTGTTTTTTAAAAATACCTTTCATATTTTTAAAATTACCACTTTACCTCTTTTATTTTTTTTAAAAAAATTGCTCTGTGCTCCCTCAACTACTAATTTATCTTATATTGTCTGTCCCTAGACTAGATAATGATGTGATGTCCTCTAATAAATAATCAAGGAATATAAGATTCAAATCTTAGTTACGGATATTGTAAAAAAATTTTCCCTGGCTTAAGAATGCTGACCATTTAGATGAGCCTTCATTAGCACTTTTCGATTTATCTTGATGGTCGATGAAAAATTTTTATGAAATCAAATCGATCATTTCAAATTATCTGACTTAATTAATCATGTTTTTTTATCTTACATTGCCTCACATTTATACCACTAAAGATCTAGTCAACGACAAGTTAGTTCGCGTATTTCACATATCTTATTCTGCGTCATTCAATTTTTTTTTAATTTAATTTTTTTTATATTTAATATTATAATTTAATTTTTAAATTTTAAAAATAAAATTTTATTGATATAATCGCACATAAAAATTATATACATAAAAATATACAGATTAAAATTATCACATATATATATATATGATAATTTAACACGTAGAGAAATAAGATAGTATTGATCGTATTGATCTAGAGAAAGAACATAAATTAAGCTTCCAAATGACGTTTAATGTATTTTTTAATCTAAATATTTAATTTTTTTAACTCAACAAATTTAGAGATAATTAATTAAATTATATATATATTTTTATTAATTATTAAAATAAATTTAAAAATATTGATCATAATATTCATCGAGATCATTTAATATAATAAATAATATTAATCATCAGTTAATCATTTAATATATATGATTAACTGCTGCACCGTATTCTGGGATACGTTTAATCCGGTCCCACGGGATGAGCTGATGGCTAGTACATGAGGTGTTGTCATAATGAGGTCTTGGGGTCAAATTCTGGCTAGTAGTCAGGTTCCTGCCCTCCTTATGCACTAGTAACTATTTGGGCTGACTAGATTAGCCCTCGTAATTTACTTCCTACGTGTTGATCTTGGGACGGATTGACGGGGGCACGAACGAACGTTTCACCTTTTGCCGTAATGGGATACGTTTAATCCTTCTTTGATTTATGTAATACAATAAATATTTAACGCCATTTAGCATAATTTTAAATATTCATTTTAAAAGCAGAAAGACGTCAAGAACGGGGAACCACAGAAAGGAACCCTTCTGAGGCGATACTTCCCACTCCATCGCCCCCTCGATATATCCGCCCTTCTTCTTCTTCTTCTTCTTCCCGCATTTCCTTCTCCTTCATTCTCGGAGAATCGATCCATTCAATTTCCCCGCCCACCGAGATGTCGGCCTTCTCCGCTGTGAAGATCCTCTCCCCTCCTCTCTTCGACGCCCGATCCGCCGCCGACAGGCACTCGTCTCCCTTCCTCGCCTCGCCCTCCGCTCCCGCTCTATCCCGCTCCGCGCTCAGGTCGACTCGCCTCCCTCGCCCTCCCCTCGCCGTTTCCTCCGACGTCGTCAGCGGACAGAAGCCCCTCGCCTCCGATTCCTCTGCCTCACGCCATGTATGTGTTTTTTTTTCAAAGAGATTGGATCTCTCCTGCCGCATCGAGATTTCATCTTTATGTGGGTTTGATGTTCTTCTTCTTTTTTTTTTTTTAAATCTCGATTTCTGCAGGCGGAAGTGAGACGCGAGGAAGCGCTGGTGCTTTACGAGGATATGGTGTTGGGGCGCGTGTTCGAGGACATGTGCGCGCAGATGTACTACCGCGGCAAGATGTTCGGTTTCGTCCACCTCTACAATGGCCAGGAGGCAGTGTCCACTGGCTTCATCAAGCTTCTTGAACCCCGGGATAGCGTGGTCAGCACCTATAGAGACCACGTGCACGCGGTGAGCAAGGGCGTCCCTGCCCGTGCTGTCTTGGCAGAGCTCTTCGGGAAGACTACCGGCTGTTGCCGCGGGCAGGGTGGTTCGATGCACATGTTCTCGTCGACCCACAACCTCCTGGGTGGCTTCGCCTTCATCGGAGAAGGCATTCCGGTGGCAACTGGTGCCGCCTTCTCGTCAAAGTACCGCCATGAGGTTCTTAAGGAGTCTAACCCCAATGGTCTTGATGTTACTGTCGCCTTCTTTGGCGATGGGACATGCAATAACGGTCAGTTCTTTGAATGTCTTAACATGGCGCAGCTATGGAAGCTGCCCATTGTGTTTGTTGTGGAGAATAATCTGTGGGCAATAGGAATGTCACACATCAGAGCAACTTCGGATCCAGAGATCTGGAAGAAGGGCCCTGCATTTGGTATGCCTGGCCATCATGTCGATGGAATGGACGTATTGAAGGTGCGGGAGGTGGCCATGGAAGCAATAGCAAGGGCAAGAAGGGGCGATGGACCAACACTTGTCGAGTGTGAGACCTACCGCTTTAGAGGCCACTCACTTGCCGATCCTGATGAGCTCCGAAAGCCTGGTAAGCTGGAAGTATTGATTCTCTGTGCTCCACTATTTACTGTCTTGTTCTTGTTTTTGTTCATTTTGAACCTGCACAGCGTAGAAGATAATATTAGATTAATACCTCTGGTGGAACCAGGATTATCCTCTGATAGGGCATCAACAAATATAACAAATATCGATTCAATACATGAAGATTAACAAAATGGTGGAAGATAAAGTAACAAGTTTGAGTAATCAGTTTGTTTACATTTATTGATACGAAACATGAATTGTAATGAAGTGGAAGAAAAGTGTAATTAATGTGTATGTAATTACATCACTCCAAAAGCATAATCAAGGCTCTAATAGAAAGATGAAACTAGAACAAACCAATGTTAGTCTACCAATAAGTTAGAAACATATTGTAGAGTATGCCCATGGAGTTCTCACACGAGCTTACAATTAGCTACAATGCAACATGTTCTGATAACACTTCATAGATAATTTGATTCAATTGCTCCAAGGATGTAGGACACTTTGTTTAAACAGAATTAGTTGCTAAATTAAATTGAAACTTAAAGTATTTTGATTTATTAATCTATTAATTTTTAGATCAATTTATTTTAATGTCAATTGCACTCCCAGGTTATTAATACTTCCATATCCACAAGCTTCTAAGTAATCGCCACATTTGGCTCAAATGTCAATAAATAAGAAGCTTGTATGTGGCAATTAATTTAACAATTCTGAATCATGACTTATGTTTATCAACCAACTTGGTTAATCACAAAGAATAGGAATTCACAAATTCAAAACTGTTATGATAGTTGCCTTCATCACAGGCGTTCAAATAATTAAAATGTGAATTGAACATGAAAAATACAAGAATTATAAAGATTATTGAAGGACAGGTCATGATTATGAAGGAAAATATTTTATGTAGAAAAATGAAATTATTATTCAAATTGTGATCTGAATGTGAAAAATACAAGAACTATTATAAAGATTAATAATGAAGGATGAACATCATTATTCTGAAGGTCAATATCTGACCTAGAAAAAAGAGAAAATTGATTTAGCAAAAGGAGAAAAACTGATTACTTCATACTAATCATTTTGATTAAATTGAGCAACATAAAAAATATATAAATAAAAAATCAAAGCAGTAAAAAGCATAATTTTTGCAACAACAAAAACTAGGTTTAAATAAGAAGTGATCAAGAAAAAGTCTGGAGAAGTGCTCACAAGTCACACCTTGAAATTGTGCAAATGCTGGATAGGAGAGTGAATCTTTGTCATTTAAGGTCTGGAGAGGTGGTCACATCATCATTATAGAGGTGGCTGTCAGTCATGTTGCCGCCGATGCTCAGAGGGAAACTTGGAGAGAAAAATCTTGGAATTAGGCAGTCGAGGCCAAGCGCCCACAAGTTGTGCAGCAGCAGAAAATGCAAAAGGGGTGTAGCCATGTAAACATGGAAGATGGGGTAGTAGAAACCTAATTTTATTGAACTTTTTGCTAAAGGTCCCAAAAGCGTTCAAATTTTTGTTAGGCGCCTCTAAGTTTTAGAGGATGCCTTTATTTTTTCCCCAAAATTCTGTTAGGGCACATCCATCCCAACAGGATCCACCCTTGAACATAGGGTAATTTTTCTTTTAACAAAAAGAAAAAAATTGTAACAAGATCTTAATTTGGAGTCTTGAATCATCTTTTCGGTGGAAGGTATACTCAAAAATACTGCATTTGGATAGATATTGATTGTTATTGCTGATCAAATATTAAGGAAAAAAGAGCTGTACCTTTAGCAACATATTTTTTAACTTTTTAAACTAAAAAAATTATGTTAATGGGTTGGTAATGGTTATCGTTTCTAATGAATTTGCAGAATAGCATTTTGGTTAGTCACGGGCTCTATGCTTCCTGTCCTTTTCTACTTCTTATCTGCTACTTATCAGTGAAGAACAATTTGATTAAAATTTCAGTTTACTTCAGAACTGAATTATATTGTTTCTGGATATTCGCTTGCTATTCTTCTAATTGTATTGCAACGTGATTATGAATTGTTCTTGAACATTTTGTGCCTATGTCATTTATTCATGATGTTTGGGATATGCTTCTGTTCTATTCTAATCCTGCACTACCACGATACACATCTGCCATGTTACCATACAAATTCATGGACGAGAATGTCAGTTATAGTGTCTTCTAAATTTCTTATGATTACCAACTGAAAAAGTTTTATGATTATTTGTTCTATAGATTTTTAGGTGTTCTAGTAATTTATATATAAAATTTTCTACTCTTCCTATATGAACAGTAAGCTATCCTTGTGTTGGTTTGATTTTACAATAACCTTTTCCAAAATAGCTTGATGAGTTTTGAAGTGTTCGAAGAGTACACTTTCTATGATAAAATGTCTATTGAGGAATGGCCACTTTTAATGGCATCTTGGCTTTGTGCTTCATTGATCCTGTCTATCGATTAGTTTGATACTGTTTTTGCTATTTTCTGGATCATCAGCAGAACATCCTAAATTAATACAAACCCTATTACTATCTTGACCACATAAATATGCACTTAGAAATATTTTTTTTCGGCCAACTCATGCAACAATAGAATCTAATTTGAATCCATAAAATGTTCCATTTTGGCAGATGAAAAAGCGCATTATGCTGCCAGAGATCCTATCACGGCACTGAAGAAATACATTCTGGAAAAGAACCTGGCAACTGAATGGGAGTTGAAAGCCATCGAGACAAAAATTGATGAGGTTGTCGAAGACGCCGTGGAGTTTGCAGATTCAAGTCCATTTCCTCCGCGAAGCCAGCTCCTGGAAAACGTCTTCGCCGATCCTAAGGGATTTGGGATAGGCCCAGATGGGAAGTACAGGTGCGAGGACCCCAAGTTCACGGAAGGCACAGCGCAAGTTTAAAATTACAGGACCAGTAAGCCACCTGAATCTCTTAGTTCACTTATATGAGATTTTAACAAGTCCATTACTCAAATATAATTCTTCCCAGAGAACTGTTGTTTTTCAGTGCACGTCTTCGTTTGTATTGCTGATGGCAATCACATTAGCTCCATCGGCTGCTAGAACGTCATTCGTTGTGTGTTTGTAGAAGCATAATGCAGGAGTTCACGACAGTTCTTTCGTTGCCCCCATCAACTAATAACGGTTGCTGTACCTTGCCGCATAAATTAAATACAAACTGTTGAGCTGATACGGTGTCGTTGTTCAAATACTTTGCAGGTGAACATTTTGCATTCAACTTATTTATTTAGACCATGATAAGAGTTTGATTCATTCATTAAAATTTATGATAATTTAACATAATTTTCTGGACTTAGGATCGATTATGAATAATTTGTCACGATGGAGTTTAGACCTTGATAACAGTCACAGTGAAAAACTCTCATATATATCTTTATACTATTAGATGGTGAATTCTATTTTTTTTGATGGAAATTCTAAAAACTCGAGAGATGTTTTGAAGGTTTTAAAATTAGGGCAAAAATTAAAAAGGTTATTTTTATTATAAAGATTACAAGACTGTTCCTTTTTTTATTTATTATCAAAAATATGTTTCATCTGGCTTTGTATGTTTTTTTTTTTAAATTGTTTTTATTTTTCATACTATTATAGCAGTTATAAGATTAAAACTATTATGTTTTTATTATATTAATTATGATTGTAATTATTATAATATAATATTAATTTATATTGACTTGTGTATATTGATTAGGGATGAAAAGTATATTTTATAAGAGTTATGAATTATAATTATTATAATATAATATTATTAGTATTAATTAGAATTAAAATAATTAAAATATTATTATTTACGGATTAATTAAATACGAAGTACTCATATTGTTTACAATAAAATTTATTAGTGGTAATGATATATATTGTAGTAGTTATGAATTTAGGATTTTAAAGTTTAATAGCTACACCAACATAAAAAAAAAGAGTAATTTTAAAAATAAATATATACTAATATGGGATGGAGTGTTTTTTTTTATAATAAATTTAAAAAAGGGTCCGTTAACGATTTTTATTGATAAAAAAGAACGTCTTTTAATTTTGCCCTGAAAATTAAATATACACATATTCTAAAGTATAAAATTACAGGGGGAAATGGAAATTTACACGAATTTAAGAGTAAAGTATTATTTATCGAGTTGCCGGATGAAATGCAAACCCTAGAAAATTCTTGGGGTCAGATGAAAATTTCTCAGACAAAAACCCCGTTTCGATCGCTTATTTGCATGCCCTAATTCTCAGTCCGAGTGAACTGGTTCCGTCGAGAGTGAACTCCATCCAGCAGTTGCCGCAGCTCGTCTGCGTTTCCCTTCTTCTCGCCCCCTCTCGCCTCTTTTCGCTTCTCCGATCGGTTGCTACTCTCCGACTTAGGCTCCCAAACCCTAGCGTGAGACGGAGATCGAGAGCCAAGATGAGCTACGCGGCTTTCAAGATGATGCACTGGGCTACCGGCATCGAGCACTGCGCCTCCGGATTCGTTACCCATTCCCCCTCCAACTCTACTCCCGCGGAAATCCCGCCCATCAACTCCGATGACCTTGACTCGCCCGAATGGCCTGGCGAGAGGCGAGTTGGTCCTGTCCCCAACCTCGTTGTGACCGCCGCCAATGTATTGGAGGTCTACCTCGTTAGGGTCCAAGAAGATGACAACAAAACTCTTCGTGCCTCGGAAGACCAGCGCGGCAGTGGCGGAACTATGGATGGCGTCTCTGGTGCTCGCCTTGAGCTTGTTTGCCATTACCGGTTTGACAGTCTACTCTCTCTCTCTCTCTCTCTCTCTTTATATGCTTTACAATCCTCTTTTACTTCTTAGCTCGAGTAACTATGGGTTTTTAAATGTTCAATCCGGTATCTCATGGACTCTTCCATCTGGAGTATTTATCAGTAAAATGTCTTTGTTATGCTGCCATGGTTGGTAATAATTGTGACATTGTGCTACGTGCTCGTCCACTAAATTATTGAAGTTCTTATCACCAAAGAATATATAAATGAATTATTTTTGAATTTTAAAAATTATAATTAGGTTTTATCGAATTCATGAACGATATATTTTACTACATTATTGTAAAATAGCCATTACATAAGTATATATAGACTTTATTAAATCCTAAAATACCTAATAAGAATACCTTCAACGCTTGCACCTCACATCTTGTCCAGCTTGTTATATAAACTAAAAATGTAGACTAATACCATTTTGTAGCAAAAATATAAAATATTTACAAATAGGTGAATCAAATAAGGAGTTAACAAAGCACACGGCTATTGATCTAGACCTCATATCAATGAAGTTTTGGAGATAGGTGATGTAACATGCTAATGCAAGCAATGATCACATTGATCTTAGGCCAATCAACAAATTGATAAGAGAGAGGATAAGGATGAAAGGATAAAGTAGAATGAGAATGAAGAGGAGATCTCGGTGACTAACTCTTGAGTGAGCTTCTCCTTGAAGTAGCATATACGACAACTCCTAATATTCAAACAAAAAGGTTAACACTCAAGGTTTCTATTATTAAAGATGGATAGCACAACTCAATCCGTTGTTGGACGTAGCAAATGTGGATGAACATTTTCTTTGTGTAGGTCTTCACTTGAGATGGATTGCACAAATCAGTTTGAACATAGCGAAATGAAAACTAGATATTTTTTTCTTTTTTAGATCGGATGTGTTGAATAAAAGAAGAAAGGTAGAAGAAAAAGTGAAAACAATGTTGTGGAGGTCGAGGTAGAGAAGTATGGAAGCATGAGGAGAAGGTTAAGGAAGACAAATGCTTAATGAATGTTCCCTTGTGAGGCTACCCAATCCCCAATTTAAGCATATGGTATGGGAAGAGGGCCTAGTGCAGGATGGTGGTCAACGAAGAATGACATGAGGACAAGGTCATCATACAAGATGAAAAATTACAAGATAAAGGTAGACAAAGAAAATCCAGGATCTCACAAAATCTCGGCAGGGAAGTAACCATTAATCATAGAAATCATAGAAGCATATGAAAAATATGAGCAGAATCACAGACCAAATAAAGGCTCAAGTGCAAATGTTGCCTTTGGTGGCAGAAGGGGCAGCTCAAATTTAAGGAAAAGAAGATCAAATCTGTGAATAATCAGATTTTTGCAGTGGAAAACTGAAGAAATTGCATAAAGGAAGGAACAATTCTGAAGTATTTTTTTGTAAGAAATCAGGTACTCATATCTGATCTTAGCTGAATGGCATAGGGACAGCTAGTTGAATGGCATATTTAATCAGCAAGTTATGTAACAATATAGGAGTAGCAACAAATTTTGACCCCAAATTTACAGATTTAGGTATCGAAATAAGAGGGGCAATTGATCAAAACAAAAGCTATTTATAAATGTCCAGAGATATAAACTTAGCTATCTTTAGATGTTCCCTTCTTTGCAATATCTGCTTCAATGACAGCAACAATAGCATCAATCTCAGCTTCTTCAAGTTGACAAAGATTCTGGTCTTCTTTCATCACAGTAATTTCAATATTCCTTCCTCTCTTTTCAGTCATTTCAAGCAGTGCTATAATTGTCAGATTCATAGTCTCCTGCCCAGAGGTCTCCTTGTAAATCTTCTTCAAGAACTCCCACATTGAATTTAAGTTCCTCCCAGTGGTATGGCCTTCTAAGCCAAAAATGTCTTATAGTGATCAATCTGGTAGGCACACATGCTTGTGTAGGCGCCAAGTTCAATGATGAACATGGAGAGCCCAAAGAGATGCATGCTGCTGCTCTGGATGTTCTTTTGCTCCAGGTTGATGATGTTGCAGGTGATGTACTTGACCTTGATGGGATCCTCCATGTTGAGTTGTTGGCTCTGACACTCACTGTAGATATGGTTGATGCGCATGTGGGTGTCAGCTTTGATGCTCGCACACACCAACTTGATGTATGCATCCAAGTTCACTATTTTATGTCTGATTGAATGCTGGTTCGCTGGAGCATCAGGGGTGGATTTATCCTTGATGTTGAGGAGGATAGCATCAGTGCTGTGGACACCAATGACGATGTTCCTATGCAGTTGATCTAAAGGGTGTGAGACATTGATTGATGCAGCATGATTGAGAACCAGATGCTGTCATGTGCCTGGGTACCTTGATGGTGTAACTATGCAGGGATGTGGAGCAAGTGGAGGAGGTGGTGTCTTCATGATGCACTGAGAGATCCCAATCATGCAAGAGAGAAAAAGAAGTCACGAATCAGGGGAGGCCACTATTGTGGTTGATCCAAATACCTCCATACTATTGCAACTCAAACTCTATAAAGGTTCTGATATCAACAACTTATGCAGAAAGCAAATATTTTATTGCATTATTGTGAAATAACCATTGCCTACAAAGATATAGTCTTGTGATAATAATTCTGAATGTTATCTAATAAACTCAATACCTACCTTCAACGGGTTTTAATAAAGAATCAATCTACCGTAGAACAAGTTACTAGGAAGGGTTTATTTTATAAATGATTTGTAGACAAGCGTATAGGGTTAGACCAAGCTAATAGGAATTTTTATGTACATGCATATCAAGCAAGTTCATTAAAAAAGGAAGCAGGGCAATAAGGAGAGAGCAGTGAGATATAGTGATAGTTGGTTAAACTTGCTTCCTTTTCTTAATGTGCAAATATTTCATGCACATATATAAAATTCATACGGACAGTCTAACCCTATACACTTGTTGAAAAAATTATTTATCTGAACATCTTCTCCAAAGATTAACTAATTATAAAACAAACCCTTCCTGATAACTTCGTTCACAGTGGATTGATATAAATACTAATTGCAATTCTATTAAAATTCAAAATTTGATTATGATTTATAATTTCCACTGATGTGGAGTCCTGATGACATGGTCGATTAGCACATAACAGATTTACAAGGTCTACATCATCATCATATTTTGGTTGTCAAATATCAGTGGGAATGGTATGTTTTTTCTTTAAGTATCAAAGGTCTTGTTGGAACTCCGCCCATGACGAACTAGTCATGGCCGGTCCTAAGCCCGGATAAAAGAGAAGGATTGCGTTAGGTTGCTAGCCAGCATTAAACTATGACAAATTTCAATGAATGGATCAAAGGTCTTGTTGGCTATCCAATTATGGAATTTTGTTATAGTTCTACAATATACACTCATTGGGCCATAGTACTATCACCTGCCTTATACCAACCATATATTTTTAGTTACTTTCCAAATTATTGTGTGCTATCCTATATAAGTTAACCTACATTCTAGTTAAGCAAGGGATGCTATCTGTAAAGGTGAGATTAGTAGCCTGTGGATTAAGCAAAATAAATGCGAAAACTTCACAACTTAAGGTGTTTTCTTGTGAATCAATGTCAAAAGTATGGGGAATAAAGCATTCCCTTCAAGCATCTGACTGCTAACAAAGGTTGTCTTCACCATTTATTTATTTGGATTGGAACCTTTATAGCAAGTTTTATGTACTTGGTAGAAATTGCTAGAGGAAGGCATTTTGTTCTTTCTCTTTGTTGATTTGACAGACAAATTAATATATGTTAGCATATGTATTAGCCTATTTCTCTTGGTCTCTTGTTATTAAGTGACATTCCCTCCTTTGCAAAAAAAAAAATTTCATGATCCTAACATGAAGATGAAGATTTCATGATGGCTCTATGGTAGCGGTTTATTAACCATTGCAGTTGGAGATGGTGTATTTATGCAACTGTGCTAGGCAAGCTAATTCCATCTATGAGTTCTAGGGTGTTTTAAAACCAAGATGATTATACAGGAGAAAAATCAAAAGTTTAGGTGGACAGGAGTAGTACCAAATGACATACACCTACATTTATAAAATACACTATGAAATGTATACCAGTGATTGCAAGTGGAAGTGAACTATATCTTACTGCATATATAAGCTTGGTTATTTAAGACACGGTCAATGAAGGTGTAAAGCATAGGAACAGATTTTGTTCTCACAAAAGTAGAATCATAAATTTCTCCTTCC
>JBBUKS010000055.1:3992285-4004996 GCA_038050645.1 Hedychium gardnerianum | reverse complement strand
CAAGGACATTATTATACTTAGTTATTTGGCACCAATACAAAGTAAGTATAATAACCAAAAATATGCCTTTATTAATATAAGAATATGATACAATGAGTCCTTTAGTCAACCATCACATGATTGACTCTAGGGATTCTACTAACACGAGAATGTATGAACGTATTTTCGAAAGGACTCCCCGGCTTGCCCTGGAAAAGCAAGTGGAGTTTACAATTGAATCAATTCTGGGTACGACATCAGTATCGAAGACATCGTAAGGTGACTTGTTGATTCTCCTTCTTGCATTTTTATATTGTACAATTTATTTAAAATTAAATCGTGTTTACATACCTTGGTATCAGACGTTCCCTCGTGTAGTTCGATCAACTTCTCCTAGAGGTCCTTGGCACTTTTGAATGGCCTGACCTGATTCAACTCCTCTTTGGTTAGGCCATATTGTAGAGTTTGGGTAGCTTTAGTGTCTCCCTCAATTTTCTTCTTCATTTGTGGGTCCCATTTTTCACATCCCACCAGTACTCCGTTTCCATCGAGAGGTAGAGCGAATCCAGTTTGGATGATGATCCACATTTCCACCTGGGTCGTTAGGTGAAACTGTATCCGACCTTTCTAGTAGCCAAAATCCTCGCTAGAGAAAAGAGGTGGGCGGGCGATACTGTAGCCTTCTTGATGGGCCATTGAGAAATAAAATCTCGCACAACACAAAAAATCAGAATGTACAAAGACTCAGTCTTGGATTTGTAGTGTGGGAGAATAAAAGAAGAAAAAAAAACGTCGCTCGAGTGGTGTTGCACCAACTTTGAGAAACTAAAGCAAAAAAAAAATGTCTGAAGAGATGATTACACTAATTCAAACTAAGAAAAAAAATTGAAAAAAAAAACTTGCTCGACTGGTAGTTGTACAAATTCATAGCGACCATGCTCTGATACCAATTGTAGGATTAGTGTAAGTGCTAGAGGAGGTGGGGGTGAATAATGCTCATGACTTTTTTATATTTTTCGTAAAATAAGAGAAATAACACAATGAAAAAGAAAGGAACAAGAAAAACAAAGCTAACAAGTTTGTTTTTATTTGGTTCACCGTCCGATGACGACTAGTCCAAGGCTTGCACCCGTATGAGTGCTTTCATTGGACAATCCACTATAAGCAAGATGATTACAATACTTTGAAATGAATGAACAACTAAGAACAATAACAATACTGACTACTTTAGAGTAGTAGCTTTGGTGTTAGTTGTCGGAGCAGAGTTTCGGTGTTGTGGAGAGCTTTACGGAGCAGCGCATGAGTATGAAAATCGTAAAGAAGGGTTGTGCAAAGTTGCTGGCCGAGCCCCTCTTTTATTGACCCATCCAGACACCTCTATTTGCTTTGAGGTGCCTCAATCGCGAGTCAATCTGATCAGATAAGATCTCGTCGCAGCTTATTCGTTTCTAGGCGCCTTGACTGCTGACGTGGTGAGTTTTGAGTGCAACGCCATTTGGTTGAGTCTATCTCGCCCTAGGCACCTCAAATCCTTTGAGGTGTCTGGTTGCTGACGTGCGCCAACCAACCAGAGGATGCAACCTCATCCTATCGCGCGCCGTGGTGATTGAGACGCCTCAACACTTTTGAGGCACCTAAATTGGCTTAGGGTGCCTGGATCACTTCTAGGCACCGGGATCATGTTTTCCAGGCTTAAGTTATTTGCATCACAAAGTTAGCACAAACAAGCATAATAAAGATAATCATTAAATAACTTGACAGTCTCGGGATCGTCCGGTCTTGACTTTCAAATTCCAATGAAACCCTAAGTCGGACTAACTCCTACTTTTCCTTCAACAAGGAACACGTCCTCACTTACTTCTCTCAGGAAAATATACCTGTTGCCAAACATCTAGTCTTCTATACCTATTTGGACTTTTTCTCAGCATCCGATCTTGACTTTGGGACTTCAGCTAGACGTCTGATCCTCGACCCATCTAGACTTCTGCCTGGTGTCCTCGACCCCTAAGGCTTCCCGCCTAGTGTGCTTGACTCCTAGGACTTCTTCTCGACATCCTTGATCTGCCAAGTCTTCTGCCCAGTTACCTTGACTAGGACTTCATTCCCAGTCCACACGACCAGGTCTTTTTTGCCCAATCCACTTGATTAGGACTTCTGTCCAATCCAACAGACCAGGACTTCTTTGTCTAGCCTCAACTGGGACTTTCCTGCACACTCAGTCAATCTTATCAAAACAATAATAACCCTTAACTTTGAACCTTTTCCAATATCAAAACTCAGGTTTGATTAGCTAATGCTTCCAATACCAACAAATACATCCATCAAAATTGGACAAGACCTCCAACTCTGGCCTCATATGGCAAATGAACCAAAATATGTTCCATGGAATCAAAAATTGATGGTGAAAATATTCTTTTTAAATTACACAAAATGATTGAAATATTTCTCTCTAACGTCTCCGTGTGAATGTCTCAACATTATTGAGCAAATATCATGAAAGAAAATGTTTAATTCTGTAATGACATCCCATACAAAATTTGGTAAGAGTTATTTAAAAGCAATAGGAATTAGCTTTTCCATGAATATATGACATACATGACTTTTCAAATTAATCAATTTGTGTTCCTTCAAATCGACACATCTCCCAAGATTAGAGACATAACCATCAGGAAATCTCAATAATTTCAATCATTCACAAACAATTTGTCTCTGATCCTTTTTCAATGTATAAAATGCATTTGCCTTAACATTCAACAGTCTTGTGGCTAAAGATAATTTAGTATGACTGTCACAACCATCCCATACAAGTTCATCTGCAGCACTCAACACTTCTTGAAATTGAGGATATAGTTCATTATTCACATCTTCATCAACACCTGACACTACAAGAAAAATGCTCATACACAACACTTAAAAGACAACACTTTTTGTAAAAAGTGTTATTTTTTTTACAACGCTTTTGGTGAAAATCGTTGTCTATATTTTTTTTCTTATAAAAAATAATGCTTTTTCAAATAACTATTGTTTATTAGTATTATTTTAGTCAAAGACAACATTTTTTGAAAAGTGATGTCTATGAGCGTATTTTTTAGTGTCTACGACAACGATTTTTAAAAAGCGTTGTCTATGAGATACTTATGACAAAAATCAAAAGAATGGAAGACATTTTGGAAAAATCCCTAAGAATATTTCTTATTTTCATTTTAACCCTTTGAGTTTAATTTTGCTTTTGTATTATTATTATTTTACAAAATAAAATTTAAAAAAAAACTTTTTTTTCTCATTTTTTTTATATAATAAATAAAATAAAATATTTTTTTACAATAATAATAAAAAAATTAGTAAATAAATCCAAGTAAAATTATTATCAGTTGAAATCCATTTGTGAAATACTTATGTTCAAAATAAATAAAAAAATGAGAGGCATTTTGGAAGCATCCCTAAGAATATTCCCCTAAACCAATACTAGGAAATAATAAATAACAAATAAATAAAGGACCGTTTTGTAATTATAAAAATAGATTTTTATATAAGGAATATAACAAGAATTTCTAGACAGCAAGGCCGACGAAGAACTTTGAGGTCGCAAGCCCTAGCCTCTGAGGTTTCCGTCCACACAAGCGATCGCCTCCTCCTCCTCCTCCTCCTCGAGATTTGATTCTGTAACTTCTCGCTAGATCTTTCGGAGCTCGTTTGCGGTCTTCTCTTCTCTTCTCTCCGCCTGAGGAATTTTTGCGCGCAAAGGTAAGAATTATGCTCGATGTCGGAGTTCCCTATTGGGGCACGATGTTAAAAATGGTCATGCATGCTGCACTCAGAATGGATTCCCACTTGAGGCCCTTAAGGTGTTCCCTATTGGAGCATTTATAGTGTTCGAAATGTGATCTCTTGTACTTCGATACTCTCAGGTTGCACTCAGAATGGATTCCTACTTGAGGCCCTTAAGGTGTTCGGAAGAATGCGAAGAGAATCGAATGCTCCTCCCGACTTCATAGTTCTGGTTAGTGTCCTAAAGGCTTGCATGGATGTGGGTGATCTGGAGCTTGGAAGGTCTGTCCATGGTTTGATGATCAAAAGTGGGTTTGAAGATGAACACGACCTGATCATTTCGCTCGCCGCAATGTATGCGAAATGTGGGGAAGTTCTCGTTGTGAAGTTGTTGTTTGACAGCGTTCTATCGTCCGATATCATCATGTGGAACGTGATGATCTCTGGTTATGCCAAAAATGGTCATGCTACTGAAGCCTTCCAGCTCTTCCGCGAGATGGTCTCGAGAGAAATCAATCCCGATTCGATATCGCTTGGATCGACGATCTTGGCTTGTGCGCAGGTGGGATCTTTAGAGCTGGCAAAGTGGATGGAGGACTTCACCAACAGCACTGAGTTCAAAGATGACAATTTTGTGAACACTGCCAAGATCGACATGTATGCAAAATGTGGAAGCATAGCTCGTGCCTTCAGGATATTCGAGCATGTAGCCGACAAGGATGTAGTCATTTGGATTATTAAGCCTTAAGATTGTTTAATTCAAATAAGGGAAGGTTTGGTAGAAAAAAAGACTGTGTGGGAAGTAGTATAGGTATATGTAATTATATCTACGTATATTTTAATGTGTATATTTGTTATTAATAATTTATCTCTAACTATCGTAGGTTCTTTGGCAACAAGATATGAAATAATGTGCTTATTATATGATGAGATATATGAGACAAATTATTGAAGAGGTTGAAACTATCGAGAGAGATTCATTACGATCAATAGTAATATTATTTTGCTTATCTCAAATTATTTGAAATAAACTATTTAAAATTTATAAAGTTAGTATTAATTATCTTTTTCATTAACATAATATGTGTGTGTTCACAGTTCACAAAAGAGTATTCTTTGGAAGAAATTGATGAGGTGTGTTCTGAGTTGACATAATATATACAAGATCATATTTATGAATAGGTATGAAATGTCTTATTGGGTTCTTTGGGGAAAAAATAGCATGTTCTTTAATTTTGGCTATACAAGAGGTTGGCTGAGAATTATTATTATGAATTAGTAGATCTAAATTTCTAACTATTTGGCAACATGATAACGTTATTAGTTTATAACAAGAATGATAAAATTTGTACCTCTGATACTATCATTAGATGGTGAACTACTCATTGAGAATGTACTGGTTATGAATGATACTGCATTTTACTTGTGATAGAGTGTTCAGCTCTATCTATTGACAGATAGAACTGCACAATGACACCAAGAATAATAGAGTTAGTCTGTAGCTTTTTCGACCTTTAAGGCACTCATTAGCGGAGTGCAAAGTGTCAAACACTTTAGTAGTTGGGAGATTGAAATTCAATGGCTTGATAAGATTCATCTAGCTGACCCCAAAAAGTTGGGACCACAACTTGTTGCATGCAAAGCGAAAGCTTGGTTTCATAATTCACACACGTATAGGATTAACTACCTTTGGCTTATGCTTAAGTGACTACACAGTCTAGGATCCTTAGGATGGTGCTGGGTCTGTGTACAACATTTTTTATGAAAGCCAATTTAGGTTAGCCATACGATGCTACAGTGAGACACTGCATGATCAGGAGCCATCACTTGGTTGGATATCTGAAATCACTTTTTTGCATACTGAAAAGTTAAAACTAAGTTGAGACAATGGAGACAAATGCCCGTACATATTGTTTGTAAAAAACTTGATCACGCCTTGTGGAAAACATTTAAAGAGAGAGTAAATATGAACAATTTTTAGATGAACTCATCAGGGTAATCAATGATAACCTGTACCATATATACATAGGTTGTTTTCAGAAGCAAACTTGTATATGTATTATTAACATGTGTCTGATCTCAAATAATTGAGACTAACATAACTTGAGAATATTTCTTTTACAAAATAAGGTTTACAAATTAGTAAAAGGATTGTGTCTTTGTTAAAAATTCCTAAACCTTTGCAGGCACTTTTGAAACATTTCTTTTTTCTACTACTAAACCTGAGTTGGTGATCTGTTATATTGTTAGTTTATTGTCTTTGTTAAATCTATTCATTGGGTTTAATATATTAATTATGTACGTTGCTTCATCTTAATTATAATGTAATAATTTACTTCCTCACAGATGAATGTGGAAAGAAATTGAAAGTGAGATTTTTATTTTGCTAAGAAGGGTACTCATATATTTCCTAGAAAATACAATATTACCAAAAAGATTTAATCCAAGAAATTGGAACTAATATGCATGTCTAATATGTAGAGATTTTGCTTTTATATAAATTTAACATGGATCCAAAGTTTGTGGATTATGTCTATACATTTTTTTGTTTGAATTATATGACACATTTCTAGTTCAATAGTAAGATTATGTGTTTTAATTGGTGTTATTTATAAGGGTTTAATTAAGTAATTCGTGGTATAAATATAATAAACAACGGTTTTGTAAATAGAAAAATAATAATTTTTATATTTTAAAAAAGACAACGCTTTTTTATCCATTAAAATGTTGTCTTTACTAAAAAAAATAATATTTTATATGTGTTGTAAAAGCGTTGTCTTTGCAAAATAAACAATGATTTTTATGCGTTGCAAAAGCATTGTCTTTACAAAAAAATATGACAACACTTTTTAAGCATTGCAAAAGCGTTGTCTTTGCAAAAAATGACAATGCTTTTTAATGTGTTATCTTTGAGCGAACTTTAAAAACAATACTTTTTCAGTCACATAGACAATGTATAAAAAGCGTTGGCTGTCAACTTTTTTTTTGTAGTGTGGTACTTCTACCTCCTCCAATGGTGATGCATAACTAGTATATATTTGTTCAAATGTTGGAGGAAAATTAGAATTTGCCGTGTCGGTTCGGGAATAAAATTCTGACCTGCTACATAAAATACCATCCTCTGATATGAGTTTAATTAATCATAATAACTATGATCCCCATTAACTGAGACTTATATGTTTTGTTCATACTTCTCATAAAATATGAACAATTCATCATGATATGTCTAATTATAGTAATTCAAAGTAAAACTAAATCTACAAAGATGTGCTCAAACTTTATCACACTGAACAAATTTACCATTATGACACTTTCTACACGAGCACCTTAACTTATTATCATCCATTAACTCAACATTACTACAAGTAAAATTAAAAAATTATTTCAACCCAATAATAAACTCATCAGTTAAACTCCAACATTCTGGTAAGTTCTTTTTATACATCCAACTCATTTCTTTATATATTTTTCTTATTTCTAAATTTAAAATTATTAAAATATTAATAAAAATTACTACAAATAAAAGCTACTATCTCATTAACAACAATAATATCATTATCTAAAGGCAGATAAATTTTTTTCCAGATTTTATTTCTTAAAGAGTATAAGTTCCTCTCAAATACTCTACAATCTCTAGACCCCAGTATTTGGATCCCCTACATTTGGAACCTGCCAAAAACAAAAATTGAACCTATTAGAAATAAAAACATTGAATTACTCACAACAAAATTGCGCGGCCAAGCCACGTAGGAGTTGTGCCCCATAGGGATGCGCAAGACAAATCCGACGACCTGAACCCTCAGATCTACAATTAACAAATCTGATGGCTGGCATATCCGGCGGTTGGGCCGCCGGATCTATCCTCGGGGCCACGCAGATCCGACAGTCTAGCAGTCAAATGTAGATCGACGATGAAGAGAGAGAGAAAAAAATTACTTTTCCCGCCCATCATCTGAACGAACCCCCCCCCCCCCCCCTGCCCGAAACCTTCATCCTTCATAGTATGAGTGGAATGAGAAGAGGAAGAAGGTATATAAGTGTGCTTTTGTGATGAAATATTTGTCACAGAATTCATGGCAAATTTCAATTTTCGTGGAAGAATTTATCATGAATTCAGAAATTCATCGCAAATTTTGCCATGAATAAGAAATTCATGGAATTTTTTTTCACGAATTCCACATTCGTGGCAAAAAATTGCCACAAATTTCATCCTTGTAGTAAATTTTGTGGCAAAAAATAAATTTTAGGAATTTTGAAATTATCATGAATTTTGAAATTAAATTTTGAATATGTTTTGGATAATTGTTTTGTAAAATATTTTTGGTAAGGTTTGCTCTCTCTCTCTTATTTTATCTATAAAATTGATTATTTCAATTGCTAAAACAAAATTTTAATTTTATTCCTGTTACCAAGGTTGACTCTCTCTCTTCATTTTAATTTTTCCACGAATTCCACATTCTTGCAAAAAATTACCACAATTTTCATTCCCGTAGCAAATTTTGTGGCAAAAAATAAATTTTAAGAATTTTGAAATTATCATGAATTTTGAATATGTTTTGGATAATTGTTATGTAAAATATTTTGGGTAAGGTTGACTCTCTCTCTTATTTTATCTATAAAATTGATTATTTCAATTATTATTATCTTTTTTAAATTTTATTCCTCTTACCAATATTTTGGGTATGGTTAACTCTCTCGCTCGTTCATTGGTTTTAATTTTGAAGATGTTAGTTTGCGAGGGATAAAAGATTATGTCTTTGCATGTACTTTTTGTTTGATTTTTAATATGTTCTCTCATGTTCGACGTCTAGAAAATTGAAAGTCTAGAAAAATTAAATGACTAATTGTCTAGAAAAATTGAAAGTAAAAAATGAATAGTTATAATAAATCATGCATACCTCTGAAAATTCAAAATTAGGTGCTAGGAAAAGTTTAAAGTTCATAAATTTGTGACAAAAAAAATTACGATGATTTGTGCAATAAAAAACAAATTCGGGACAAATTTTTCTATGAAAATTTAAATTCATAGTAAAATTTACAACGAATTCCTTATTCGTCGTAAATATTTACAATGAATTTTAAATTCACGATAAAAATTTGCAACTGATTCCGAATTCATTGCAAAGAATTCCTTATTCATCCAAATGTTTGCAATGAAGTTTTTATTCATCGCAGATATTTGCAACGAATTTCGAGAGACGACGATACGATATTGCCGATCTCATACTTTCCTTTTGTATCAATAAGTAGGGATGAGTAAAATTTCGGTTAAATTGAACAAACCGATCAAACTGACCGAATTTAAAAATTCAGTTCGATTTTTTCGAAAATTCATTTTTTTTTAGAAAAATCAGTTAATTTGGTTCGATTTCGATTTTGAAATTTCTTATTCAGTTAACCGAATAGATCAAATAAATCGATTTTTTTATCGAATCAAATTTTAAAATCGGTTATTTTAGACCAAAATCAAAATTTTATTAAACATAATCGATTTTTTTTATCATAATTAGAAAATTTGATTATTTCGGTTAAATCGATATTTTTTCGGTTTGGTTCGAACGATTCGGTTTGTAAAAAAAAATTGATTCAGTTCGATTTGATAAATTTAATTCGATTAGATTTTAATCGAATATTTATCCCTATCAATAATGCAGAATTTTTCATGACTTGTTTTCCCCATTTTTTCATGATCTGTCGAAACTTTAAACATTTGATACTGTCTGTGAAGTAGAGCGGAGAACAAAATTTAAATCATCATTTCATTGTGAAAATTATGAATTTCGAGATTTATCAAGAAGCTAAATTTTAAGTGGCAAAAGATGATGCACGCATCCCTCCACGCTTATTCTAAGGCATTTAAAAGAAAAATAAATTACGATGATAGAACGTCTGTTTAAATAAGAGGAATTTTATTTAGAAGTTTATCTAATGCTTGTATTTAAGAGGTTTTTAATTGGAAATAAATGACTTCTGATTAGCCGGTGTAAACATTGACTTCCATTCACTCATGGCAGAAATGAATGGGCCGGTTCAGTGAGAGGATGGGGACATGGCCGTGATTCGCTAATGGCACTGTTTTGTAAATGGAGCAATTGGACCGGTTTAGTTTCAAAATCGAAAGGATTAGAAGAAAGAGGAAATAACATTAGAAGTGGGAATGGGAGAAAGGGTATTTTGATGATTTTAATAATTTTTTATTATTATCTTTTAAAGAAAATAAGAAATTAATTTTGGAACACAAACGGGAAGCTTCACTGGCTAAACGTATCTTGCAACGTATGATACCTCAAACCGTACCTAGCTCTGCGTCATGTTATTGTACTATAAAAAAATATCATAATATTGATAGGATTGTTGTTGAAATATTATTTCATCGGTGTCTTTCGATGAAATGATATTCCGTCGGAAGACTCTTATTTTAAAATTTAACCAGAGTCTCCCGACGAAAATAGGTTTCTGTCAGTATTTTTCTAACGGAAACTCTATTATGTCATAGGTGTCCGACGGAAACAGGATTCTGTCGGAAAATACCAACGGAAACATGCTTCCGTTGGAGACCTCCTGTTTTAAAATTTAACCGGGATCTCTCGACGGAAACTCTATTCCATAGGTAAGTATTGACGGAAACAAAATTTCGTTGATATTTACCGACGGAATAGAGTTTCCATTGGGAAATACCGATAGAATTCTATTTCCATCGGTAATAAAGATTGAAAAATTAGGGCTCAGCCCTAATTTTTCTTAAGCAATCACGAATCGAGCCACAATTTCTCCTCTCCGTCGATCCCGACTCTGGCGTCCTCTCTGCGGTCGTCCCTCTTCGGTAAGCTCTCTCTCTCTCTCTGATGACACTCTCTTCTTGGCCGGCCGCCTACTTGCGACCGGGA
The DNA here is from genome assembly GCA_038050645.1 of Hedychium gardnerianum. Taxonomy (NCBI): domain Eukaryota; kingdom Viridiplantae; phylum Streptophyta; class Magnoliopsida; order Zingiberales; family Zingiberaceae; genus Hedychium; species Hedychium gardnerianum. The sequence continues at coordinate 3,994,362 of JBBUKS010000055.1, read as the reverse complement.
GCTTGGTCGATCGCCTGCTCGCGGTCGCGACCTTGGCCGGCCATCTTCTTGTGGCCGCATGCTTGGTTGGCCATCTTCTTGTGGCCGCAAGCTTGGTTGGCCATCTGCTTGTGGCCGCAAGCTTGGCCGACCATCTGCTTGTAGCCGCAAGCTTGCTCGACCGCCATTTCGTGGCCGACAGGTTGGCCGTAGTCGCCTGCTCGCGGCCGTGACCTTGGCCGGCCGCCTGCTTGTGACCGCGAGGTTGGTCGGCCGCTTGCTTGTGACCGCGAGGTTGGTCGGCCGCTAGGTTGGCCGGCCGCAATCTCATGGCCGACCGCCATCTCGTGGCCAGCAGTTTTCCCAGCCGCGTTCTTTGCTGACCGGCAGGTTGGTCGTGGCCAACCGCGAGCTTGTCCAGCCGCGAACTTGGTCAGCATCGAGTTTGTCCGTCATCTTTTAATTAGCCGACAGCTTGTCCGCGACCGCGAGTTTGGCCGTGGCCGGTAGCCTGGTCATGCCGTGAACTTGGCCGGCCGCGAGCTCGTGGCTACGAGATGACCAAACTGCCACAAGCTCAGCTGCTCCGTTGTTGTGATTGTTTGTGTTTTATTTTAGCTATTTTTTATTTTTTATTTTGTACTATACTGCATTTTCTGCTCCTCTGTGTGTGCTCATCTCTATCTGCTCATCTCTGTTGCTCATCTCTGGCTTCTCATATTCAGGTATCATTTATTAAACAGCACCTCATAGGGTTGATTTCATATATAGGTTAATTTACTATTTTGATCTATATAATGATATAATTATTGCATGTTGTTTTAGTGTTGATACATTTACATCTATACTTTGTATTCTTATTTAACTTGTTATAGTTTTAATTTTCACCCAAACTTGTAGCAAAGACATACATATTAGAAGAAATATAAATCTAAATATATACTTAAAATAATATTTAGACAACTTGAAACTAATTATAAGTAATTTAATACAAATTCTAAAGTTTAATATAATATAAAGACCTTGGGTATACAACTTAAATTATTTAGATAACTTAAATTTAAATATCGTGAGAAGAAACGACTTTCAAAATTATGCTCATTATGTGCACATGTTATTAATTATATTATAGTATTAAATAAAAAATTTATATTTAAGCTTAGTTCAAATTGTACAAGTGTAATAATGTATCAATTTTTTTTCGATTTTAGGTAACAATGTATATGAACAAAACTTTGATGTACAATCGATTATAAAATGGATTTATCAGAGATGATTTTATTGCTGAAGTTGAACAGTTTTTGAACTTTACTGAGAGTCATTCAGAATGTATGAATGATGTCGAGTTACGGTGTCCATATAATCGTTGAAAATGTTGAAATAAAACATTCTGTGATGAGAATATCGTGAAAGTACATATATGTAAAAATAGTTTTGTGTCAAATTACTACAATTGGTACTGTCACGGAGAGCTATATTTGTATAAACTAATTGGGCCTTCAGGTGGTTTGTCATCTAGCACAACTGTTGTTGGGGAATCATCAATTAATGATATTATAATGCAATCAATGGTTCACGATGTGATGAATGCAGTTGATTATTCCAATATAGATGAAATATCAATACCTGAATATCAATAATTATATGAAATGTTAAAAGCTAGTGAAAGAGAAGTGTGGGATGTTATTCATTCTGGTCATTCTCAATTTTCAGCTATTGCAAGGTTATTGAATATGAAAGCAGAACATTATTTTTCAGAAAGATGTTATGATGACATGTGTCAATTGATGTCAGAGTTATTTCTTGCTGATAACATAATGACTGATAGCTTCTACAGTACAAAAAAAATGATTAGGGGTTTATGTTTGCCTGTAGAGAAGATTGATTGTTGTATAAACAATTGCATGATATTTTGGAATACAGACAGCGAATTGATTGAATGCAGAATTTGTACTCACCCTTGCTATAAGCATCGTACTCACATACCAGGGAAGAAGAAAAAAATATTGCTTGAAAAGTGATGTATTAATTTCCGTTAACTGCTAGACTTCAACGTTTGTATGCATCTGCCGTTACAGCTTGTCACATGATGTGGCAT
>JBBUKS010000055.1:3981005-3992185 GCA_038050645.1 Hedychium gardnerianum | reverse complement strand
ATGAGTTTGTAAACAATTTAAATTGATATGTTATTTACCTTTGAAGATGATTTTGTGGACAATATTGATATGTTATCTTGCTTTCGAAGCTGATTTTGTAGACAATATTGATTTGTTATCGTGTTTTTTTTATCATGTTACTGTGAGTTTATATCAGTTGCTTATATATCAATTGTTGTGAGTTTTTATCATATTGCTGTGAGTTTTTTTTATCATGTTTTGCTGTGAGTTTTTTTTATCATATTGCTTATATATCAGTTGGTATTTAACTACAATAGGAGTTGATCAACAGAAGGTGTGGACTCTATGGAATCCTCTAGAAATCTTAAAACATGTTTTGATGGTTGTGACACAGTTGCAAACAGTAAGAGCTTAGGACAACATGCGAAAAAAGGTAAGGGTAAAGAAAAAATTGCATCTCCTACCACTCGCGAGAGTTGGGATGGTAACACAGTGTTGGATTCTACAAACACCCAAACCACAAGAACGTCTAGAGGTCATACACGCCTGGATAAGCTAGCTAGGCAAAGGGTTCAAGGAATTAGAAAGGATGTTGCATTCAATAAATTTGGACAGCCAATAGAAGAAGCTGCTGTTGCAATGCAAAGTTATATTGGTGTGCTTGCACGAGAAAAGGTTAAAATTAGTTACAAGACTTGGAAGCATGTTCCAAGTGATGTTAAAAAATTGATATGGGAATCAGTTAAAGTAAGTAAGTTAGCATGTTTTAACAATTATAATATTCACTATCATCTGTTATATATTTAATGTTCTTGTTAATCTTTTTAACGTATTTCCACTTTTGTGATTTACAGTTGATGTACAATGTTGACACCAGGTGGAAGAAGGGCTGTTTGAAATCAGCAAACAATAAGTGGCGTCAATACAAAACTCATCTCACTAAGACATTCATTTTAAGTAAGCTTGATAAACCCGAGGAGTTGAATGAGCCACCTACTGGCTATGGTATTACAAGAGAAGATTGCAGTTTGTTTGTCATTAGTCGCATGTTTGAAGACTTCATTGTAAGATTCTTAATTTATTCTTTTAAAACTAGTTGGACATAAGTCATTATTTATATTCAAGTTTGAAATAACTAGAAGCTATAATCAACAAAAAGAGAGAAGAAAACAACACATATATCCTCAACGACTTTCACGTAAAGGATATGCACGCTTTGTCGAAGAAATAGTAAGTATTTTTTTAGCATATTTCCTTATGAACCCTCCAATTTATTACACATATGTTACTGAATTTTTCTTGTTGTAAGCGACTGAATTATGTGATGATGATAACATTAATAGAGCTATTATGTGGAAGAAAGGACGAGTCAACAAAGAAGGAGACTTTGAAGGTGAGGATTTGACGAAAAGAGTACAACATATTGTATGCAAAATTACAATATATAAAAGCAGCAATTTTACTGAAATGATAACTTTTTTAGTAATAATGCGTTTTAATGTGCATGATAGGATGATTATATACAACAAAAGCGAGAGGGTAAGCTAAAAATTGAAGGGACAAAAGAGGGTATACTTACCAAAGTACTTCAGACTGAAGAATATGTTGGGCGTGTGAGGGGTATTGGAGGTCATATCACTCCAACAATATATTTCAATGTTGATAGAACATGCAAGAGTGCTGATGTTGCCCAAGATATAATCACTGAGCATAAAAGGGAGCTGATGGAGGCGAGGAAGAAAATTTCAGAACAAGATGCACATATACAAAACCTTGAAGTAATGGTGTATAAAAGGGGTGCATACGATATTTCGATCGATGACAAAGGCAGTTGCTCAGTGAAGTTACATCACATGAATGAAGATGACATGAAGATCGATGATGATGACCTGCAGATTTTGTGTAAAGCTGATGCTTTACAAGTATAACACTAGTTGTAGTTATATTAATTGTGACCTGTAGATTTTGTGACCTGCAGATTTTGTATTTTAGGATAAACCAGTTGCATTGACATTGAAATCTAGCACAAATATTGCTGCATATGGTACAATTATTTGTGTCAATGGACCTGATAAAATGCTTCATGGTGTTCCATTTCCCAAGAATTGCATGCGAGTCTCCATTGATGAAGCAGTGAAAAAATCAGCACCTTTGCCATATCCAATTCCAAGTGAGTTTGAAGTAATTGGTGATGCTGTAGGAACCCATGTTGCTTGGCCACAACACTTGATAGTGAAGCAAGATGAGGTATATGTGATATTATATTTCAAATTAAATTGTCACTTTCTTTTTATTATTCAGCCTATCAACTTGTTTACATTTGAAATTATTAGAAGCCTCGAAGGAAGAACTTTGAAGAACCAAAAAAGAAACATACTTTGTCAACAAGTGTCCCAAGATCATTTACATACGTTATATTGTTATAGTAAGCATGCTTTAGATGAAGGAAGATATATATCAATGCTTTTAGATAATGATGTGTTTGACGATGATTATGAACTTCTTCTGTACCATGAGGACATCATTTCTTTGTATCATTTGGAGCCACTTTCAAGCAATTGTGTAGTTGACTACATATGGTAAGTGATTAAATTTAAGCAATTTCAGCAACTTTTTCTACAAAGAAGATATTTTATTTTCATTACTGAGAACCTTGAATCTAATTGGTTGTAGCAAAACATGGTGGTAAAATATGGAGTAAAATATGTATCTACATACACACTTAAGTGCAGTAATGAGGTTTGTTTAAAAGAAATGAAGATATGGGGTTTGCTTAATTGGGTCAACATATGTTTCTTTGGTTTGTTGTCCAGCAAATATCATACATGTTTCTTTGGTTTGTTTAATAGTGGTATGTAGGCTAATTTTCTAGCTTTCACATATAATTTGAATTTACTAGGAATCTTTTGCTAGATAAGTCACTGGATATTGTTTCTTGTATCGCTACGTAAGTGCAGTAATCTATTAGTCATGTGTAATGTTGGTTTGATTAATTTCTTTAATGTCCTTGGGTTGTCATCTACCATTCATTTTGGCTTCTGCTCCCTAGTATATATGCAAATCGGTTATGAATATACTAAAGCAGGAAAAAGAATGAGCAAGATTAAGCTCATACTAAGATAGTGACAAAAACATTGATGTGGTGTTTCAATTATAGGATAATCGTCCATTTTTAGATTAGCTTTCATTTCTCAATCTACCTCTTCATTTTATTATGTTTGCAATGATAAGTATCTTTATAAAAAAATGCTAAAAGATAACAAGAAAGAGAAATTCAAATTTGTGAATCCACACAGCATCTCATATATGGCAAACACTACACACGATAAAATAGGTAAGCTTGAAAGGTTGAACCAAAGGGCAAGTTATTTAGCAGGCAGGCTGAGTGGTGCATCAGTAGATCAACTAGTTTTGGTGCCATGTAATATCAGTAAGTAAGAATTAAAACATCACTTTCAATTGCTTCCTTTCGATAATTTATTGAATTATATGCACTAATTATGTGTCTGTGCGTAGTTTCCATTGGATTCTCACTGTCATTGAACCTTACAAGGATGTTATTTATTTGTTGGATTCCCAAAGTCGCCGCATTCGCGATCAGGATTAGAAATATGTAGTGGAAATGTGAGTTCATATTTCTTTTTTATTAAGAATTTATTTTACTCAATAAAAAACTCATATATCAAATATTATTAATATATGAAGGGCCTTAAGATTGTTTAATTCAAATAAGGGAAGGAAAGGTAGAAAAAAAGGTTATGTGGGAAGTAGTACAGATATGTGCAATTATGTTTAATATATATCTCGACAACTAGATGCGAAACAATGTACTTATTATGTGATGATATTTATGCGATAAATTATCGAAGAAGTTAAAACTATCGAGAGAGATTCACTACGATCAATAGTAATATTATCTTGTTTATGTTAAATTATTTGAAATAAACTATTTAAAATTTACAAAGTCAGTGTTGATTATTTTTTTCATTAACATAATATGTGTGTGTTCATAGTTCTCTAAAAAGGAGTACTTTGGAGAAGAAATTGATGAAGTGTATTCCGAATTGGTAGAATGTATATGAGATCATATTTATGATTATGTATGAAATGTCTTATTGAGTTCATTAGATGGTGAATTATTCATTGAGAATGTATTGATTATGAATGATACTGCATTTTACTTGTGCTAGAGAGTTCACTTCTATCTATTCACAAATAGAATTGCACAACAACACCAAGAATAATAGAGTTAGTCTGTAGCTTTTTCGACCTTTAAGGCACTCATTAGCGGAGTGCAAACTGTCAAACCCTTTAGTAGTTGGGAGCTTGAAATTCAATGGCTTGATAAGATTCATCTAGCTGACCCCAAATAGTTGGGACCACAACTTGTTGCATGCAAAGCGAAAGCTTGGTTTCATATTTCACACACGTACAGGATTAACTACCTTTGGCTCATGCTTAAGTGACTACACAGTCTAGGTTCCTTAGGATGGTGTTGGGTCTGTGTACAACATTTTTTATGAAAGCAAATTTAGGTTAGCCATACGATGCTACAGTGAGACACAGCATGATCAGGAGACATCACTTGGTTGGATATCTGAAATCACTTTTTTGCATACTAAAAAGTTAAAACTAAATTGAGGCAATGGAGACAAATGCCCATAGATATTGTTTGTAGAAAACTTGATCACGCCTTGTGGAAAACACTTAAAGAGAGAGTAAATATGAACAATTTTTAGATGAACTCATCAGGGTAATCAATGATAACCTGGACCACATATACATAGGCTGTTTCTTTGAACAAAAAACTTCACCTATCAGTGAGTAGGGTTAGTTGGGCATGGTTAATTCATGGCCTATTCTTATGATGAAGTCCTAAATTACTAGTTCACAGTATTTGTCCTCATTAAAGAAAATGGAGCATTGGTACAGTTATTTTCTTAAGCTTCTTCATGACATGGTCCATCCGATTGGAAAATTAGTAAAAGGGTTATGTCTTTGTTAAAAATTCCTGAACCTTTGCAGGCAGGTCTGAAGCATTTCTTTTTTCTACTACTTAACCTGAGTTGGTGATCTGTTATATTGTTCACCTACTAAACTAGAAGTGGTAATCAGTTGTTTTTTTTCCAAAGGTTAAACAAAAATGATGTTCTCCTTGTACTGTTATACATAAATAAATCACTTTAAATAAAATTTTAAACTAAAATATATCATGAACTTAAAAAGGTTAGACTTAGAGACATAAATAAATTTCTTTTTTCATAATTTTTATACATCTCACTCATAACTGTCATGTTGAAAAACAATTTCTATGTCTTCATTTTACAATTATTGATGATATTCTTGGAAATGACATTTGCTTTTTAATAAATTTTTATGCACGAAGGATCATTGTTGCTGGAATATATGTTTTATTTATGACTTGCTATATTAGAAGCTTAACAAATAAATGTCAAGCTTTCATCTTGGTCTATTGTGAAATTTATTTGTTAACTTTAGTAAATTCTTCAAGGTTTTAATTGCTAAAGTATTTTCTGCCATAGTTTACATGGGAATGTTGAGTCAATGACAATACTGTCTCTTGGAGCTGACAACCACAATAATAGAAGAGACTCAATAATGCTGGCATTTCAAGATGCAAAAATTACAGTTCTGGAATACGATGATTCATCCCACGGATTGCGTACAAGGTATATATGTATGCACATTCTCGCAATTCCTTGGACAGCAATAAATAAAATTGCTCATATATCATATTATTGTTAGGAACTAAACTGAATAAGATCACTCTTATCCATATCTTTTTTTAAGTCAAATAACTCATAACATTAATTATTTCATTGAAAAAGACTATACATCCAATGACCTTCCCTAGTGCTGGTAACTTAGAAAAGCTTGGATTGCACAACTGACTATAAACTGAGAGTCACATGCCCCAGTTAGTCAGCATGAGTCAGATATCTTTTTATCGTGGTATATGGGACTTCAGCTGATTTGGGTTACTAATAGGGAATCAGAGGGTGTTGATGTTTTATTGTTTGAAGTACTGAAAATTTGCAAAAATATACACAAATTTGCTGCTTGAATTGCCGAGTCATTGCTCGTTCCAGATAAGTTGGGCATCCTTCTTTATGAATTGTCTGAACTTTGGTCCATAATGATTTTCTGATGAGCGAATTAGTTGAGGAGAATTACCTATATTTTTGTAGTTATGCAACTACCAATGTGTTTCTCCTACTTTCTTCAATGCACTGAATTGTGGAATTAGCTGCTGCTTATGTTTAATGGGACAATTCACTGTATCCATATTTAGTAGGGATTCATCCAAAAACCACATAATTGAATCCCTTGTACTCTCAATTGGCTAGGATTACAGGTCCACTCTTACTAGTGGCATTTTAGACCTGTTGAAGGTGAACTATATGATAACTGTACTCGAACTGTTCTCATTTGCATATGTGATCTTTTTAACCCACTTCCCTATCTACTATCTTATCTGGATCATAGGATTTATGAAAAAGTACGCTTTCAATCTTGGAGGACTAGTGTTGAGGAAGTTCTAGCGGATGACTTGGGAGGTGAAAGTCACTTAAGTGAAGATCATTGGCAAACAATAGAAGCTAAGTTCTGGAAGGTGTCAAAATCTTAAAATAAACCTCTTCCTCCTACTTCTTTCTTCCTTCCTCTCTTCTTCTGCATTGTTTGGCGCCACCAGATAACTACACAGGCTATACTGGATGAGACTGAAACCATTTTGTTCTAGCTAGACATCAGATTCTCAACATTGTCAAAATTAAAAATCTCAAATGGGATGATGCTAGACTATTAGTATTGTTAAAAACAAATTCAACAATTGGATGAAAAGGGGAGGAGTCTGTAGGAAGTGCCATAGAAGCATTACTTCACTTTATACTTTAGTGCCTGCATTTGGCAAAAAAAGGGCATCAATGATGACTAACAATTATATGATAGAATGAGTATGTTGAATTTGATAAGCTTGTTCCTAGTTGAATCTGAAAAGTGAATCACTTATGGAAAATCTAGAAAATATTTTGGCATTCATAACTTCATGTCATATCTTGTTCACTTGTAGAGGAGCATTGAATTAACAAGGATTTAGTGTTCGGTGCTAGTTAATTTTTGGGATCAGCACCATAGATTGGTCCAATCAAGCTATAGAGCTTTGTAGAGTAATGGATGCTAAAAGATGTTCTGATAGCACCACCGGCTAGTGAGCAAAGTTTACAAGTTAGTGAACATAGTTTAGCCAGTTTAGAATTAATTAGACTGTACATCTATTGGAGTTAATAAGATATATGCCATCTTAATTAGAATCTTGACAGAGCAAAAAAATGAATAACATACCCATGTTCTTCTCCACTTAACAAGTACTTCTTGTGACCATTTACTTGAAAATTGAAATAAATGTCAAAAGACTTGAAACTATTTGTATTCTTCTCCATATTTTTAGCTACTTTAGATGGATTTTTAATATTCTTGTTTATAGAAATAGAAATTTTTATAAATTTACTGGTTATTGGAACAAGAGTTAGGATATTTCCATAGTTTTCAAAATTTATTTGGAATACTCAGTTTTAGGTGAGTGATATTTTGTAATCTAGTTGTGGTCTGTTCTGCTAAAAGATTCTTAGCAACTTTACATGCCAACTATCAATTCAAAGATATGTTGATCTGCTCAAATGTTGGTTCTAGGAAGACTTTCAGATTTTCATTTTATAATGTTTTCCAGTTCAATGCATTGCTTTGAGGGGCCGGACTGGCAGTATCTAAAAAGAGGCAGAGAATCTTTCGCAAGGGGCCCTGTAATAAAGGCAGATCCCCTTGGCCGTTGTAGTGGAGTGCTGATATATGGTCTTCAAATGATAATTCTTAAGGCTGCTCAGGTACCAACTTGCTCCTCTGTTCTCGATTGTTGTTATGTTTATTGATGCTTCTTTTTTGAGGTCTTGATTGACATCAACAATTAACATAATGCAAGTTACACTGTGAATGTATTTTCTCCTAACTAATCATCACATATATGTTAACTAAGACCATCTGTCAATAGAGGCTGGAAGCCAGTAATTTTCTTGAACTAGCTGTCAATACATTCTTTCCCTTCACCTAGTATATTTATGTATTTTTAACATCTTTATTTTTTATTTCTCTTAAATTTTATATTTAAACTAGCTTGTTTATGTTTGTCTATTTCCTCTACACGTTCCCTTAACCTATTCCAGTCTCTCTCTTTAGGTTGGTCAAGGGTTAGTAGGAGATGATGAACCTACTACTAGTGGTGGAGCGGTTTCTGTTCGAATTGAATCATCATATGCTATTAACCTGCGCGATTTGGACATGAAGCATGTGAAAGATTTCACTTTTGTGCATGGTAAGTAAACTCATTGATCTATGTCTGTGGAACTTAAGGAGAAATGAGCTTCTAGCTATTTCTTGAAACTGGTTTGGCCATCAATTTGTGTATGCTCGTTATATCTGAAGAGATTTGAGGGATTTTTTTTTCTCTTTTTGACTTTCAAGTTTCTATCAGTACAAAGTGATGAGAAGTTTGTAGCTTGTTCATATAGTGTTATATACTAGATAAGCAGACATTATTGTGCTATTTTTAGTGGCAATTATTTATCCCGTAATTCTTAACTGTTGCAATATGCTTACATTAGTTTGCTCAGAATATTTATGTAAGTTGCAGCTGATTTACACACTTTACTGCATGCATGTAAGTATTAGATGGTGCTGGTCGGCACCAATCCGAAGGAAGAAAGGGAGGAATAAGAGGAGGAAGAGGAAGAAAAGGAAAAATGGACTTACATAAGGCTATGAAATTTCCATTATCCTCTTCACACCCAAGGTTTATGCCAGTTCCCTGGTGCAACCTTCGGTTGAGTGTTGCAGCTCCTCTAGCCCTTCCATTTGTTAGCTGCTGAAGCTTGGTTGTTAACCTCTGACCTGGCATTGGGTTTTATGACGGTTTCGTTGTTGATAATTCTGGTGATATAGGGTGAGATGAAGGAAATTGAAAACCTTAATTGGATATGTAATTCAAGTTGGTTTACTACTGATTTGGACAAAAAGAATATTCAATGTTGTTGGAAAATTGCATATAATTTAGAAGGATCTGGTTCACTTGTGACAACAAATGGGGGGCTCGGATTATATTCTCTCTCAATTAATAGTTCTGTCTCTCAATTGACACTGGATGAAGAAGTGATGAATGAGGTGCTTGGTCTAAATTCTAAATCACATACAACAACAAGGTGAGAGATTTTGGTGGTGAGGGCTCCTATGTATACAAGTTTAGATTGGCAAAAAGTTGGATAGATTGGTTGTGTTTGTTAAAATTAATTTTGCTTGAGAAAACCTATTCCATTTTTTATTCATGATTTGATGAGCTTTCAATTTATTTATTTATAGTGGAGTTACTCAATTTCTAGGTAACTTGTTTGAATATTTTTAAAATATTTATTTAACTTTTCGATCAATCTATATGAGATGACTTTCTTGGGAAAGGTCGAATCAGCTTTTCCTGTTATAGATTAAACTCGACAGATCTGTACTGGTATCAAATAGGCGATCTGCATCCATTTCGAACATGTACTGAAGTCTTAATGCAATCTGAAGCTGCCATCTTTCAGATTTGATCTGGGAGATTGAAGGCAGTGAAACTTGAAGCATCAGCTTAAAATCTATTTACTCATTGATGAACTGCATTGATTGTCATTGCTTATTCCCAGATGTAACATTATTGAGAGGTGTAGAGGAAGTTAAAATTGAAAACAAGTGCAACCTTCCATGAAATTAAAAAACAATATATTGTTCAAGGACCGATTTTGTACATCATTTTTGAGCTAATATATACATGTTTACCTATCAAATAAAAAAAATGATATATTATTTTCTCCAAGTTCAAAAAGCTGAAGGGGAGCCTTGATACAATAGTAAAGTTGTTGTTATGTGACCTTGTGATCACGGGTTTGAGTCGTGAAAATAGCTTGAAACAATGTAGGGTAAAGTTGCGTACAATAGACCCAATGTGGTCTGATCCCTCTCCGGGACCCGTATTGGCGGAAGCTTAGTGCACCGGGCTGCCCTTTTAAGTACAAAAGCTTAACTACAAACTTATTGTTGACAACTGTTGTTTGGCATATTGTATCTGTCTTACTGTCTACAATTTAATATATACCTTCTGAGTTTTTCATGTCGGTATCTTTTTGTTTTTTTTAAGATTGTTTCAAATTTTTATACTCTGGGCAGGCTATATAGAACCTGTTTTGGTTGTACTTCATGAAAAAGAGCCAACATGGGCTGGGAGAATTTCATGGAAGCACCATACATGCATGATATCTGCACTTAGCATCAACACATCTCTTAAGCAACATCCTATGATATGGTCTGCTTCTGTAAGTATGTCATAGTTGTTATTGTTGACTTTGGCAAAAGGAAAATAAAATTTTGTATTCCATTTAGTATAAGATAATATAGAATTTTTGATAAAAAGTAAAATCCCAAACCTAGAAGTATCAATGTGTGATTAAACTTGTCACATCTAATAACCCTATCAACTTTATACTCTTATCACCCCATTCAAGCTGGAAAATAGATACCAGGACATGACCAAAACTAAATGATGTGAAACATAAGGAGTTAACTAAGTATGAAGCCAACATTCCCTTCAACCTTAGAATAACTAATGAGTTCCTTGACCTCAGATGACCACATTGACAAGGAGAGAGGTTAAAGAGAGAAATGATGATATAGAATGAGGAAAAAAGAGATCTCAGGAGCAAATCTTTCAAGAGAGCATTTTCCTCAAGTGGCATTTATAACAAAAATAGATTGGGGAAAAATTAAGCACTCAAGAGTTCTAGAGGAAAGATGGATAACATCGCTTGATCCTTTGTTAGAAATAGAAAAAAGTGAGCCCAGAACGGTTTCTCACGATAGCACAACCCTTTCGATGGAAATGACAAACTGAGAATAAGATATTGTCTCTAATGAGGTTTTACTGGCTGTTGATGGTTGGAAGGGAAAAGAAGATGCAAGATGGAGCAAAACTGCAACAACAACAACAACAACAACCGAGCCTTATCCCACTATGTGGGGTCGGCTATATGGATCCTTTGACGCCATTGAGCTCTATCCCCTATTATATCATCATCTATATTTAAATAAATTTTATCTTGTTTTATTGTTGCTAACCAAGT
>JBBUKS010000055.1:3927108-3975548 GCA_038050645.1 Hedychium gardnerianum | reverse complement strand
GCATTGACTCGCATCTCCGGAGTGATGGAAGGGGCGTCTATGGCCACCCGGCTGAACCGCTGCAAATATTCTTTTAGCGACTCTTTTGATTTTTGTCGGAGGGCATACAAGTCATGCGGTGTTTTCTGATACCTCCGACTAGCGACAAAGTGTTGGAGGAACAAGGTCCTAAATTCGCCGAAAGTATGGATGGACGACGCTGGGAGCCGGCTTAACTATCTTTGCGCAGGGCCGGAGAGGGCTGTCAAGAAGACCCAGCATTTAATGTCATCCGAGTATTGATGCAACATGGAGGCGTTTTCGAATTTGCCTATGTGGTCTTTTGGATCAGTGGTGCCATGATATTCTCCAATCGCTAAGGTCCGAAAATGTCGGGGTAAGACGTCCGCCAGGATTTTCTCAGAGAACGGTGACCCTGAAGGGGCCTTGGTTACCTCGGAGGTAGTAACCTTATCCTTCTTTTGGAATCCGGAGCGGAGTGTTCTCCCGGAAGATTCCAAGGATGATGTCGGACCTACAGGGACACTCGAAGGAGGAATTATACATGGGAAAGTTTCTCCGGTATATGTCGCCCGATTGCCTGGATTTAATGACACCTCTCCCGTTCCGGAGGAGGCCCCTTCTGGGTGGCCCAGGTGGGAGGGTTTGCCCTTATAATACCGCTTGAACAGTAGCGGCTACTAACTTGTTGAAGTCTTTCATCGCCATGGTGATTGTATTTGGATTGTTGCCGGTGTCACTCATCTTGATATCCTGGTTCGGGTCTTAACTCAAATTTTTCACAGACGGTGCCAATTTGATCTCGCCCAAGAACGTCGACGCGTGACTCACCGGTTCCTTGGAGTAGAGGTTGGGTGGATTGAGTATCTCCAGACGATAAAAGAGCTCTTCAAGGATGGAGCAGGGAAGAAGAAGTTTAGCAGCTATGCCTGAAAGAAAGGAAGATCTGCAAAAGGAGGGTTAGAGGAACAGCCAGGAGGATTCCTGGCGTTAGCTCTCCGACGCTCAAGTCAGTTGACATGGAAAAATATGAAGGAAAGCTAGAACTTGTAGATGTGAGGGTCTATGTGCGCGTACCTGCGATTGTAGATGTGATCCCCTTTTATACTGTTGAGATTATGGAGATCTTTCGTGTTCCCTTCCTATATTCTCCGCAACGTTACCCGTATTTAATTAGCCCTTTAATTCGCTATTTAATAGCGATGTTTCTCAGGTTAACCGAAGGATAACGCTTACATTTGGAACGTTTTCTTGAGGGCAACATTTGTCCGTTGCCGGAAGATGTATGAGTCTTTATGACGATCACCTTTTTATATTTGGAAACCTTTGGTGACCAAAGAGCCTGGGGGGTGCCTATTGCTGGGGGCTGTTGGAACCAGGGGTTGTGGAGCCGGGGCTACAGGAGCAGAGGGCTGCTGGATTCGAGGGTTGTTGGAGTCGGGGGTTGCTGGATTCGAGGGGTGTTGGAGTCGGGGGTTGCTGGATTCGAGGGTTGTTGGAGCCGGAGGCTACAGAAGCCGAGGGCTGCTGGAGCCGGGGGTTGCTGGAACCGGGGGTTGCAGGAGCCGGGAGTTGCTGGAACCGGGGGCTGTAAAGCCTGGGCTATAGGAGTCGGGAGCTGTTGAAGTCGGGGGCTATAGAGCCGGGGCTACAGGAGTCGGGGGCTGCTAGAGCCGAGGGTTGGGGCTGCAGGAGCTAGGGCCTGCAGGAGCGGGGGTTGTTGGAACGGGGCGTAGAAGTCGGGGGCCGCATGTCACGTCTGTTGGCGCCTGGTCCTACATACCACGTGAATTTCCTCGGATAACCTCTGTATCAATGCACATCATAATGCTTGTCAAGATTGTGAGAATTCTTTCTTTTTAAGTGAGTTCTTGTCTTATGCTATGCAATTGAAAATAGAAATTTAATTTCCTTTCCTCATCTAACACCCAAAATCTGTCTAGCGATTGTATACCGAGAAGAATGCATGACATGGAAAAAATGTTATTGATTTCATTTGCTTTGGAATTAGATGGGAAGTTATTGACTATGTTTTTTTTTTATTATGCATTCTTGTACTGAATTACAAACAATGGGTGATATGATCTTCAGCTGGAACAGTGACAAAATGATAGTAATCTAACAAGATTGTATTTTGACTTTTGACACTTGAAATTGATTTCAGGCATTAGTTTTTGGAGGACCAGATAGTCTGCCTATATATTTAGAACGCATTTATATTCCAGGTCTCGATATTGTTGTGGATCCATGTGCTGCTGTTCTTGTACTAGTTGTAACTGGATTACTCTGTTTGGGAATAAAGGAGGTATGCCACCAAGTGCGAAATATTTTACACCAAAGTTGATTGCTTGCTACATTTTTGACTTTAGTTGTTTTATCATGCAGAGCGCGCTTGTACAGGCAATTGTCACAGCACTAAATGTTTGTGTCTTATTATTTGTTATTATTGCCGGTGGGTATATTGCCCTTCAGACTGGATGGGTCGGCTATACTGTAGCTGGCGGGTAATTGTGTGACTCAAAATTCCATAGAAGGATTTGATTGTTTCTTGGAATTTGATCATTGTGTACTCTAATCTTTCAGATATTTTCCTTACGGGGTAAATGGAGTTCTTGCTGGTTCAGCAACTGTTTTCTTTTCATATATAGGGTTTGATTCTGTCGCCAGCACTGCTGAGGAGGTTATATTTTATTTATTTATTTATTTTGCTTCAATTGATCCTAAGGCAGCTTCTGCTGCTTAAAAGAATTTTTCACAAGGTTTACAAGATTGGTGAATGTGACTGAAATTCTGAAAAATGATGAAAAGAGTTTGCCTTTCTCTGTATCAGTCAGTCTTTTTTTCTGGTGGTAATTGCAGGTTAAGCATCCTCAAAGAGATTTGCCTTTAGGAATAGCAACTTCTTTGTCTGTATGTTGCTTATTGTATATGGCAGTCTCTGCTGTGGTTGTTGGCTTGGTTCCATATTTTGCTATGGACCCTGACACTCCGATATCATCTGCATTTACTCGGAATGATGTTCACTGGGCAGCGTAAGTAGGTTGCCTATGCATCTGAGTTCTTGCATTCTTGTTCTTTTTCTAATTCTTCTATTGCCATCATGATGACAGGTACATAATCACGTCAGGTGCAGTTCTTGCACTATGCTCAGCTTTGATGGGTTCACTTCTCCCACAGGTACAGAATAAGTGAATAAATTCTGATGCCTTTTCCTCACTTTCAGAAGATTTCTCACCATTTATGATTATTTTGCTCTTTATGCTATCGCGAGGGAATGTTGTAATTCAAATTTACCTGGCTAATGCTAGATCCTGTCTGCAAACAGTCAGGGCATACCTGTAAAAATGACTATTTTTGTCAATGCAAATATGATGAAAAATGAAAACTAATTGTGTGAAACAAGTGCTTTGGTACAATGTATCAATATATATCTGGTCTTTACTACGTATGCTGGTCCTTGTTGATAACAAGGAAGTGTTGTTGGCCTTGCTTGTTTATCTTAATAATTGCATTTTTAAACTTGCAATAGTCATAAACCTTATCACCACGTGATTTTTCTCTGAGTAGCACGGTAGTTGCTAATTTTCTTTTAATAGTTATAATAATGTCACTCAACCACGAATCAAGGTACCTTACCCTGCTTCCTTTGAGCAATATCTAACATCAGCAAGATCAAGAACATGAGACAGTGTTTTAAAATATGCCACATTAATTTCACCGGTAAATAGGAGATTGTGTTTTGAATAACCTTGGGCTACAACATTGGTTTCTTTGTGTGTGTTCACCAGTTATCTACAAGATAATTATTTGTGATTGTTTCATTTGACTATGTCTACATGATTACTTGTGATTATGCAGTTTACTAATGTTTGTATTTGTTTGCTTCTTTTGCCAGCCTAGAATACTGATGGCAATGGCTAGAGATGGATTGCTGCCATCATTTTTTTCTGATGTTAATAAGCGCACACAAGTTCCTGTCAAGAGCACAATTCTAACTGGAATTTTCGCGGCATCCCTAGCATTCTTTATGGACGTTTCACAACTGGCTGGAATGGTAAAATCACTCAAGGATCTAGTGTTTTCTTTGAAGATTTGAGCATACTTAAACAAAGAAAAGCTGCAGTATGCCATCTATTTACATTGTCTCTTAACGTATAGGTCAGCATTGGCACACTTCTTGCGTTTACCATAGTTGCAGTTTCAATTTTGATACTGCGATATGTTCCTCCATATGAGGTCCCACTGCCATCATCTCTTCATGAATCAATTGAGTCAGTTTCTGTTCGCTATAGCAGCAATCAAAGCCATGATGATGTCACATCCCAAGCAATTTCTAAGGAATCGGCTGACTCTCCTCTCATTGTGAAGGAACTTAAGAAAGGTATCTACAGCTAAAATCAATCCTCAATGTGGGTCGAACACTTCTCTCTTGTTTACTGAATGGAGATTTCCTATGTCACTCACTAGGCGTTATTGGTGTGTTATGAGCACCAAAATGCAATTTTTTTTTTCAGATATCTTTTTCTTGTAGCCATTTTGTTCGAAGTCATCAATATATCAGTTGGTCTTTGCAGAGAATTTGAGCGACCAAACTAGGCGTCAGAAAGCAGCTTGGAGCATATCATCTATTTGTGTTGGAGTGCTCATCCTCACTACATCAGCTTCTTATTCATTTTTGCCCAAGTAGGTTTTCCTAACATGAGTGAATATTTCCTTGTCAGCTGCATATATCTACTAGCCGCACGATTGAATTTTGTGATCTCGGGCGTCTTCCAGGCTCCGAGATGAATTATTTGCAACCGTTAAGAATCATAAAATGACTTTCATATGGTACATTTGTTCACGCTGTTCTGATGGCCACCTCCAACTTTATAAATAATAGAGAAACACATTAAATATGATAATGTTTTCTCTACTCTATGAGCTTTTGCTCTGGATCTTCATTGATGATTTGTCGTCAACCTGTGATCCTGTTTATAGACAGCATAAGAATCATCAAATTGATAGTTGATTCAAACATATCTGATGTTCTTCGAATTAATGTTTCTCGACAGTGTCCTACGATATACGACATGCTCTATCGGAGGTTTGCTTCTTTTGGGTGGTCTGTTTGTGCTGTCCTGGATAGATCAAGATGATGCCCGCCATAACTTTGGGCACACTGGAGGTACCGTATAATGTCGTTCCTTTCTAAATGCCATGAGTTGTAATGTTTTCGGCGGTAACTTGGTAACAAGAAGACTGACTCTTTTCAGGTTTCATTTGCCCCTTCGTCCCATTTCTCCCCGTTTGTTGCATCCTTGTCAATGCCTATCTTCTGGTAAATCTTGGGTGAGTTGTCTCCTGACTTCTTTTCATAGGAGTTTTTCAAATGCCATGAAAATCGTTCAAAAGTAAAAAAGAAAAAAAGAAGAAAGGATTCAAAATGGTTATCATCATAAGAATTCACTAACCACATAGTTTGATTGCCTTTTGCTATCAGTGCTGGCACATGGTTTCGAGTATCGCTCTGGTTATTGCTCGGAGTTTTTGTGTACTTGTTCTACGGACGAACCCACAGCTCTCTAACGGATGCCGTATATGTTCCCGCGGCGCATGTCGATGAAATATACAGAACCTCAGAGTGCGTAGCTTAAAGCCCATCAAAATCATTCTACTTGTATCCGTTGTTATTTATCATGGTGATTAGTTGGATATTTTGGTTGTGACTAATGATCTTGTTCTTGCATGTTCGTGTGCTGGTACTAGTGTTGTAAACATATGTACTGCTACCTCTACCGGAATGTAAATAGTAGTGATTATATAATCATGCATAAATTTAGAAGTTTAAATCAAAATTTCGTTGGAAATATGTATAACGATTGAAATGAGAAAAGGGTCCAAGACTTATTTACTTTTATCATAATTACAAATTCAATGAATGTAAAAGGCAATTGAAGAAGTTAATTCACTTTAAAGATAAAATTCTTTAAACTTATAATATTACACGAAATAAATAATTTGTAAGCTTTTTTTTTTAAAAAAAATATTTTTTATATCGAAAGTGATGCATTTAAAATTTAGATTATTATAAATTTCTAATTATAGCATTTTTTTTGGATGGATTCTGTATAGATTTAAGCCCTCAATTGGCATGCGAACGTGTCCACTTGACAAGTAGTCGCTCCTTTCTAACGCGTATAATTGTGTCATGCACGCAACTTCCTTATCAAATCAAAGCGTGCTGCGAAATCAAAGCTTCCATAATTAGTTGGTTAAACTTAGCAAGTATTTAATTTGTACGATCTTCATATCAAAATAAATCATAAAATACAGATGAATCAGACGATTCATAGTTTTTTTTTCAAACTATTGATATATAATATACCTTAAATAAAATTTAAATTCTTATTTCCATCTCATTTCTTACCACGTCACTTCGAGAGCCTCTTCTCGTTTTTCCATTAGTCTTCAAGCCGTGAAACGTGGGCCCCAAGCAATGGCTGAATGGGGTCTCCACCCTCCCGGGCCCTCTTTTCGCGGAAAAATGTTAATACTTTCCTGCAATGAATGGACTTACGGAGACCACGTTGCTGCGAACCAGTAGCGTGATGGGTACGATTTGGGGTAGGATAGGGTAATTGAAAGAGAACAATGGGGTACGGCAACGGCCTCGCAGTCGTGGCCGCTCTGCTGACCTGTCGCCGTCTCCCTCGCTTTGCGGTAGGCGTACGCTCGATGACCCCCCGAAGTCATCCTGCGTGCTAGCGGTTGATGCCACTTGCCAGGGACACATCGTTTAAGTTCGCGAGGGGGGTGAGTTCACCGGATTTGTTATGTTGACTGGCCAGTCCACTCCTGGTACAACCTACAAACACGGCGAGAGATGATGGATTTGTTGGAGAAATAAATTTGTTAAATTTGGGGAAGTGATCGTCTTCTTGAAGAGGAGAAAGCGGAAAGAAACAGAGCGAGGGGACAAGTAGTGAAGAAGAGAGGAAGATGGAGAGCAACATCGTCGAGATTTCTACTTACGAGGAGACGGGTTCGAGGGAGGATGGTAGGATTAATTCCATCACGCGATTCAATCAGATAGCGCCGACGACGACGCGGGTGAGGAACTTGAATAATTATTCCGTCTAATTTGTTGTTTGTTGTTGTTGTTTTGTATTTTACATGATTACTAGTTGTTGATGTATCTGTTCTTGTTTTATGGAGTTCTGTTCGTTGTTAATTCTCCAATTGGGCACTTCTCTGTTCGCGTGCGTTGTCTAGTTTGGATTGGTTAGGTTTAGTTCTTCCATCCTTTACTGAAGATCTCGACTTTATTGTTTGGTAAGGAATTCTTGCAGGTTTTGCTACAATTGGTATTATTCTTGTTCGGATGAGAAAGCTGTTTAACTAATTTGCTTTCTTTGATTATAATAGTATTTCAATTCGTTATCTCGCAAGAAATCAATGAGTTTGGTTTATGTTAACTTATTCATGGATTGGTGGGCATTGCACCTATTGAATGATTGGTGAAAGAAATTCAACTGTTCTTTCTTTGCAAGCAAATCTTCAGAAAAATCGTGTATTGATTTCAAAATGATCGACAAATGATTTATCCTACATTTTTTGAGAAACTAATTTTGTAGCAATTTTGAAGGTTGATGCAGCTCAATTGAACTATAGATCGAGAACGGTCGGTAGCTTCGCCGGCAGACTCGCCACCATCCTCTTCTTTACCCACCTCCTCGCCGCCGTCATCCTCATCATCTACTTAGCCGCCCGCGGCCTCCCTTCCCGGCATCCGTCCTTCCACCAGGCCTACTGGTTCCCGCCTCTCCTCACCTCCGCCGCCGCCTCCGTCCCTTTCGCCGTCCTCTGGCTCCTAGTCGCGCTTCACCACCCTACTAAAGCCCTCCGAGCCGCCCTCTGGCTCGCCCCCATCCTCTCATGCGCAGTCGCCGTGCTCCTCCTCGCCGACGACAACGGCTACAGCCTGGCCGTCGCTGTGCTATTCCTCGTCCTCGCTCTCGTGCTCTCCCTCTACTGCTGCTGGATCACCCGCCGCCTTCACCACGCCGGGGAGGTACTCTCCGCGGCCGGAGCTTCCGTCCGGCCAACTCTCGCTCTGGCGAAGTACCTGGGGCTCGCGCTACTCACCGGAGTACTCTACTTCTTTTTCTGGACGCTGGGCGCCGGCGGCGCCGCGGCCTCCGCCTCGCGGTTCGTCCCGCTCTACGCGGTACTGCTGCTGCTGAACCTAGCATGGACGATGCAGGCCCTCAGGTACACTGTCCACGTGGCGGTGGCGCAGACAGCCTACGCGCGGCTCGCGTGGGGGGCGGAGGCGCAGCCCACGGCCACCATTTTCGACGCCTCCGCCGCGAGGCTCGTTCTCGGGGAGGTGCTATACGGCGCGGCCGTGGTACCGGCGGCCGCGTTGGCGCGGGGAGCATCCCAGACTATGGGGCAGGTGGTGCGCGACTCCGACGAGTTCCTGTTCTCGTGCACCATCTGCTTCGAGGGAGTGGCGGAGCGGATGGTGGCGCTGGGCAACCGCTGGGGGTTGGTGTACGTTGGGGCGCAGGGGAAGGGACTCGGCCGGTCGTCGGTGGAAGTGTGGGAGCTGTTCGCGAAGCAGGGGATGGAAAGGCTGATCGAACTTGATCTGACGGGGGCATTCTGCTTCCTCTGCGGCGTGGCCAGCGGCAGCGTGGCCGCCGTGGCAGCGGGGGCGTGGGTGCTGGTGTCGCACAAGGGCCACGTCGCGGACGCCACAGCCTACGCCTTCTTCGTTGGCTACTTCATGGTAACTGACTACATGACAGAACAACGCATTACGTATATATATCTCAACTCGCCTGCTGTGTTGGATAGGTTAGGTTCTATATAATTAACCATGTGTAAATTTTGTGGAAACAGACACGGATCGCCATGGCTTGGCCGCAGGCGTGCGTGGCGGCGTACCACGTCGTGTTCGCGGAGAACCCGGCGAACAACGAGATGGGATCTTGCTTGCGCGAGCGACTGAGGCAGCTGAACTCCATCTCCATGCGTTAAATTTCCTGGCAAAAAACGCTAGCAATATCCAAGAAATGCAAGTTAGTTTCCAAATTGGAATTTAGGTGTACATATAAACCATGTGAAGCATATGCGTTTTTAAGAGAAAATAATAATAGTAATAATAAAATGATGAATTAGATAATAGACGAACATAAGACTATGAAACTTGGGCGGTGCAGAAGTTTAGTATTCTTTGATTACACATTCTAGCTGAAGGATTTTTTTTTTTAAATACGTTATAGTTGAGGATTGAATAATGAATGTTTGGATGATGATTTGAGTGTTCTGTTGTCGCATCATAGCCTCGGACATGGTTGTTAAAGGCACGCCTCGGGCGCGCCCGAGGTGCGAGGCTCACAAGGCACAACCGACAACGTCTTTGGGAAAACGAGACAGGCGCGGTCATTCAGGTGTGCGCTTGGGCGTGCCTTTGTGCCTCACCTGAGGCGTGAACGAGACGCGCCTCTTAAACATCTTCTGAATTTTTCTTTTTTTCCTTTAAAAAAATATTTTAAAGCAATTTTTCTTGTCCAAAAAGCATTTCATCTAATTTGAAATTATGGCACGAAGTAAAAAGATAAAAGAGAAGAAGAAAAAGAAAGGTACCCATCTCAACCCAAGCTGCCTCATACCCATCAGTTGGTATGTTTTTTTTTTTCTTTTCTTTTTCTTATGGTATTTTTTTCTTCTATTTTTCTGGTATCTTTTTCTTCTTTTTTCTTGCTGAGTTGTTAGTATTCTTGCTACCATCTTGTTTTTCTATTTTTTTATCCTATTTTCATTTTTCTTGTTGGTACGTATTCTTCTTGAAACTTTTATTAATTTTATCATTGTGTTGTTTTGCTTATTATATTATGTGTCTCTTGGAGGTTTGATATTTGTGTGTGGAATATTAATAGTTATCATATTTGACATATTATATGAGTGTGTTAGTAGTTTAGTAATCAACCTCATGTTCAAGAGGCGCGCGCCTCGGGCTCTAGGAGCCCTTTGTGCCTCGGTGCGCCTCGCGCCTTTAACAACACTGATTAGACCTACACCTAATTGCTTGTGGATATTAGTTTTTTTGGTTATATTATTTCTAGTAACTCCAAACATTCATCATAGTATTCTTATGTTTACCATATTAATTTTTTACTTGTTATTTCATAATAGCCATACACTTTGTTTCATAAAGTATATTAGTAGCATTTGGTAAATGAGATGGACCAACTAGAAGGGTGAATAGACTTAGCATAAAAAATTCTTGCAAAACACAAAATTCAAACAATATGTTAGACATCAGTGCACATGTGTCATAAGCGATCAATGTGTGGAAATGTAGCAAAAAGTAAAACTATTTTAGTTTTAATGAAAATTAAGTTTAGCAGCTGAATTAAACTAGTAGCAACAAAAATAAAGAACAGATATAAAACAATGCAAACAATGCTAACAGACAAATTTAATGTTGTTTGAGTACCTTTCCTACTCCATGGCCTGTCATGTCAGTGCCACATTTCACTAAAGGAATATCTCACTATATAAAGGGTTGAGCAAAGATTCTCTTTACTAGATGACATGAGCAGATCTAGATCTCTAGATCACTTAACACAAATAATAAATGCTCACAATTGTCCTACACAAACCCCACCCTGTGAAGAGAGTTTTTGATCAATGAGAACCATTATAAGCAATGGAATTTGAGATATGAGTGATTATTTGAGCGATACCCATCTAGAGGCTATTTATATGGAATTTCCAATGGAATTGTAAGATCTATCTTATCCTCAAACTTTGGTAGACCAAAAATTGATAGTTGTTCAACCAAAACCCAAATAATTCTTGGGTAAATGATAATCAACTAGTTGACAAATTTGATCGATATTCATGAAAAATCAAATTTTGATCACTAAACTAAATAATATGTATCAATTTGAAAATTAAAAAGTCAAGCAATCATAAATTTATGGTCAACCAAAAATAAGTGTTTGGTCAACCCACCTTCTTGGAAAGTGGTCAAATGACAACATTTGAGGCGCAAAAGGCACTTAACAACAACCTGACATTTGTGCCTAAGCCTTTCTATCTATCTAAAATTTTCTAACTCGAACATAGAAATCCCTCGATACTTAATTGAACCCAAATGATAAGGATGATTTGCATTCTGAAGTCCCTAGCTAACTAGATGCCTACCTACGTATTCAAACCAAATTACATAAAATGGTCTTTGGATCTTAAATTCCACTTCAAGCTCTTAAAATTCACTTCATGCTTGAATCAACACGTCCATCATTCTAACTACATAATTCACTTTAACCAAATTTGTCAAACATCAAAGTTTTTGAGGGATAACATGGTCTCAATTATATTAACTTTTTTTGTGTTACTCCCTAACACTCGAAGACTTCAATCCATAAAGGATGACTTGATATTTCTTACCTCAATCTTATAAAACTTTCTTTTATTTCATAGGGCAATTAGAGGACTTCTAAAGGTTTCTCTATTTTCTTCATCCATTATTTTTGTATCATTAATGATATCTTCATTAATATTGATTTCTTGTTGAATGATAGATTTATCTAAAATTCTTCTAAGGATTCCATGTGCATCCATATTTAACTATTCCATTGGTTTCATATTTTCAATTTTTGTATGCTTACATTAAATCTTTTTGTTTCTAAAGTTTTTCTTTAGAATTCAGTTTTATTCTCATCAATTAACACATTAGCGTCCCTAAGCCCGCTAAACTTTCTTTCTTTCAGGGTTGTTCAGAGACTTGAACTTATGAGATCGAAGGCTTCAGTTTTGACCTCAGTAGGTTTCATTTGTTTCTGTTTTTAGTTTTACGCTAAGATAAATTTGAAATTGTCTCATTTTTATAGCCTAATTTTGCTGACTCATTTTGTTTCTCATAAGGGCATCACAAAAATAGGCAGTTCCTTCTTTTTCCTCGCTAGTCGTTTGGGGGACAACCTTCTTGTTCAATATAGTAGTGGAACATCGAGTCTGTCTTCTGCAAATATGAAAGATGAGGTACTATTTTGAAGATACCTTTGTTAATATTTTGCTACCTATCATTATTATTTAATAATGCCTGAACATAGTTTCTTGTGATAGTTTTATTTTATTGTGCTATTCCCATCTAGGGCCACTTTTTGACTCTGATTTTATGAATGTTACCCACCCTAACTTTACATGCATCTTTTTGTTTATTAACCTGTACCATACTGAGCTTAAGTAATATCTAATTTGCAATTTAGTAGTTTATATGCATTTTATCCTACAAGGAAGAGAAAAATCAGAGCAAGAAGACAAGTCTGGATAAGTAGGAGGGAGAGGTGGAAGGAATTATTTCCTCATTTGTGTTTCATTGGAAGGATTGAAATTAGGCAAAATTCTTCCCCATTTTTCCTTGGAGGGAAAGGAAATGTGAAATATATATATATATATATATATATTGAAACTAATTCTATAAATAATGCAAAAAATTATAACAAATAGTTAGATAAACAAAAAGTTATATATATATATATATAGGGGATTGTTACACTGCAAGCCCTCCGGTGTGCGCCTGCATGCGTGCCTGAGGGCACCTGCCCACGTGGGCAAATGTCCTCGGGTGTGCATTGGGGGGCGTGTAGTGTAACATTGGTGTGTGTGTGTATATGTTGCAACTATCACTTTCTACATGATTTTGGTTTAAGAGTTTTGGCGGAAAGTTGTGATGAATTTTCTTGTGGTGTCTCTCCCTTCACCTTTAGCCTTCCAAGGAAACAAAGAGAAGTGAGTCCCACCTTCATTTTTCTTGACTCGTTTCACTCCTACTTTCTTTTCCCACAGGAAACATAGGCACAATGTTGTTAATTAAACATGGATTTGTATTTAGTATACTTTACAGTTCATTAGGGTGGTCTATTTTAAAGTCGAGGGGAAATTGTTGAACTTACTTTTTTGGTTTGGCTTGCATTTGCAATCTAACTACGTGTTTGTGAATAATCCTATAAGCAAAAATGCATTGTCTTGTCTTTATCTTGCAATCAAGTCAGTCAAGCTTGCTTTGCTAGGATTAGACCATTCCTAACTCAATATACTGTTGATATATTTTTCAGCAAAATCATGTTGTTGTCTAATTTGTCATATTTAGTTGGGTTCTCAATTGCATGAGTTAGATTTTATTTGTGTGTGGAATGCTTAGGCTACTATTGGTCAAAAGAAGTCCATGTATTCTCTTTTAACCCACAATAACCTCTCAGTTGAACAAGCAACACCCTAACTGGTGGTAATCTTTATTTTGGCGACATATAAGGATTCTAGGTTGAATTAAGCAATGAAGACTCTATATTTTCAAAAACATTCTCTGCTAGTCATATCTCCATTTGACCATAAGCTCAATGAAAAGACAATTCTTGTAACTAGGGAAAAGAAGGATTTGTTAGCCAATAAAATGGTAGGAGGAACAGAGTAACATGGGTAATATAAGCAAAATATGTAATCAACTAACAGAAAAGTTAACACACAAATATGACACACCAACTGAATGTGCACACGACAACTCATACACAGATGAGCTATCTCACTGTATTAACACAACACACTAAGTACTCACACAAAGCATTAATGCAACATTTTATCACTATATCACCTGCCTCAAATCAAAGCATCAATGTTGCTCAGGGGTATCAAAGCAAGAAAACAAATTAAGCATTAATGCAACGTTGAAGAGAAGTAGACCAATCACCAAGGACCACACAAATGTTGCTTCATCACACCCCTCAATGAATGATGAAGGTTGAAGGGAAGTAGACCAATCGCCGAGGACCACAACCTAATCATGAGAGCTGATCATTATTGAGATTTTGGAGTCTAATCACCTCCCACAATAAAACATTTGATACTTATTTGGCAATTATCAAAAGTGAAATGTGTGGCTTAGCAACAAAAGAAACAAAAGAAGAGGATGAGTGTGTATTACTGATACTTATCAACTTCTGTTAAAGATACCAAGTAACCCTTTTAATTTGTGTTTATCAAACCAGTTTAGTTCATTTAAGCATTTTAGTTCACTATGATTTGGCCCATTGAGCCTTATTTTATGTGCAAATGGAGCTTATCTCAAGTCTATTGACCAATACACACCCAAAGAACTCGAGTAGCAATCTGTTGCACGCATCTAAGTCTCATTAAGCGTCAACTAAATAGAATCATATGCCCATGTTTAATGAAATCAATTTATTTAAATTTAGGTTCATTATGCCCTGGGTATATCACACTCGTCCTATTTAGTTACTAAAACAAGAAATGTTTATATGGTAAATTGAATTTCTATTGCAAAGAAATATTTGTTAAAGTATACAATTACCAATTATAATATTAATTTATAGTTCCATATCTATAAGTTTGTAGTTATACATTGTACAATTTTTGTTATATCTCAATCCTTAGTTAACTAAAATTGCATGTTTAATTGAGTAATTACTTGGAAATCAGAATAAAAGGGCAGCCCACGAAGCTCTCGCCAATGCAGGGTCCCGGGGAAGGGTCTATTGTATGCAGCTTTACCATTTTGCAAGAGATTATTTCCGAGACTCGAACCATCTCTATGTCACACAACAACAACTTGGAAATCAGAATAAGACTTGGAATAGATTTAATTTGTGTTTAGATGATTTGGACTTCACTAGGATTATGGTGAGCTCTAATTACCGACAAGAGGGTTGGTTTTGGGCTTGCGCTAGGCTCAATCCAAGCTTCTGGTTAAATTTTATTTGAACTGCATTGAATTGTTAACCATTTAGTTTTTTTTTGGTAATCTAGGTATCCAACTCTTCTAATCAACTAATCCTAAAGGTGACCGGCCTGACCCCACGGAAGTTTTTCATCGGCCACTAGGATAAATTGGGAAGCGCTCGCGGAGGCCCATTCAAGCTACCAACGTTCTTAGGGTTGCCGTCCCACTAGAGGAAAATTTCTGCAGTGCATCGCAGTTGGGATTCAACCCTTACATCCCTAGTTAACCACTTGAAGGACCTAACCGTTGCACCATGGCCCCACCATTGCCCCGGGGGCAATTGTTAACCATTTAGTGATTGTAGAATGAGATGAGGGAGGTTATTATTGAGGATAATAAGTTCTGGATTTTTTTGTCCAAACATTCTTTACCAAGGTTTCTATTTTTGTGGTTAATAATTTTTTATTGTTTTTGTTTTATTTATAGTTGCACGTATTGATGCTAGCTTACATCAGATTTATTATATATCTTTCTGTTGCATTTACTTCTTATTACCTTTTTTTAAACTTAGGATTGACTTTGTACCAATATCATTGCAATTTTGTGAATGTTAAATTGCTTATTTGTTTTTTCTTCTGTTTGGTTCAACCATATTGCAGATTGCTGATGGTGAAGGTGAACTCCATTTGGCAAAGCGCTTATGCCGGACACCATCTGATGCTCTATTAGAGGTTGCTAGCTATGAGGAGCTTTCTCTATATGGATCTACTAATACCTCTGAAATTGCTCAGGTTTGTAGTGGCTTGATTTTGTGTTGTGTACTCTTGATAAATAATGTCTCTTTGGTAACATAAGCAATGCTGTAAGTTTCATTTGAACACGGACTATTTGAAAATAGTGTTCATCCAATTATTCTATAGCATTTTATCATTCTCATCATATTTTCATTTGTTTTCAAGGAAGTCATTTTAAAACTATGCACATCCAGAAATCAGCTCATATTTGTACATGCTACTTGGAATTTTCAATTAAGAATGCTTTGTCTTTACTTGATATGCAGTTGCATGCAATTTATGTTTCATGTATGTGGTATATTTCATTTATTGCTATTCAATATTGCTTGAAATCATAAGCTGTTTGTTCTCTCTTTCGAGTGTAATGCTTTCCCTATGACTTCCATATGCTCATCGGCCATGTGGCGCTTCTCTTTTTTTTCTTTTTTGTTTTTCCCATATAAGTACATATTCCAACAGTTCCAGTGCTCTAATGTCTCTTCTTTGTTCATGTTACATTTTGGTATCATGAGCATATCTTGCTCCATTTATTATGTTTCAGTTCAAAATCGTTGATGTTTTTGTCACTGAATGCAGAAATTCTTCTCGTTTATTGTTAGAGATTCTTTGATCAATGTTGGTCCACTAAGGGATTTCTCATATGGCTTAAGAATCAATGCTGATCCCAATGCAACAGGAACTGCAAAGCAGAGCAATTATGAACTGGTTGGTTATACTAATTCCTCTTACATCATTTTTTTTGTAAGTCCATATTTCAGTTTTGATCTTTGCCAATTTCCATGATGTTCATTCTTTTTTCTTTTAACTTTTCTCTATTTCTTTGTCGAACTTGAATTAGAAAAGGTAACATGTTCGGATCTCTGAAAATGTAAGATGTTTGTGTCATGATGAATCATATAAGATGGGAAACTTGCATTTGTACTAATGTGTTCATTAGCGTTAGCATGCATTACAGAATCTGTATAAATTGTATAACAACATCCAAAATAGAGTTTGTTAGATGTACAAGTTTACTGGTTGTGATTCTTTTATGGAAATAATGGGGAAGAGGCACAATCAAGCTCACGGTGGTGTCCATAGGAAGAACCATGATTGAGAGAGGGAGAGAACCCAAGAGGAAGAGGGATAGACAGAGAGAGGGAAAAGGACTTAGGCCACCAAATAAGGGCGAGCAATAGGGATTGATCACATACCAATCATGCTAATGTTTAGGAGCGCTCAAGAGGGGACGCTTGGAAGGAAAAGTGAGAGCACACGAGAGTGAGATCGGGAGAGTTTTGGAGTGTGAGGCAATCCAAACCCATGGGCCCAAATACTTCGCAAAATCAATTAAATAGGACAATTTACCATATTACATACCCAACACTCAAAAATACCTAAAACACACACCTAACTTTCATATTTACCAAAATATGCACTTATTATCTAGAATGACCCTTTTTCTCGTAAAAAAATGACAAAAAAAAAATTTAGAACTCCGGCCGTTGATTTTGAGATCACGAGCATTTGTGACAGCGAGCTCACCATCAAGCTTGTAGTCATTACGAAACCTTGGCCATGTCCAAGCAACTATGACCGACTGCAAATTAGTGGCTAGGTGGCTGCAAAATCGCGGCTAGGAGATAATAGCCGACCACGAAATCAAGACTAGGTCGCGACTAGCAGCGAGCTCGCAGCCTTGACTGTTTAGCAGCGATTTCATGGTTTGGGATTTCTTGTCTGCTTGGGAAATTGTGAGCTTGCAGTCTTGCCATAGTTTTCTTGAAATTTTTTCATAGTTTTAATTTTTTGACATTTTTTTTTTGCCATGGAAAAAGGGTATTTTGGGAAATAAGTGCGTCTTTTTTTTTGGTAAGCATAAAACTTAGGTGCGTAGTTTGAGTATTTTTCAAAGTTAGGTACGTGATATGCTGAATTGCCGAATTAAATATGATCGAACTGATTCATACAACTTAGATTTGGTTCAGCCCTAAATTGGTCCACTCAAGTCCAAAACAACCCTAATTTAAACCCACTCAAACTTAGCATAATACCCACTTAATGGTCCTCACCATACCATAAATCAAA
Source organism: Hedychium gardnerianum (assembly GCA_038050645.1). Taxonomy (NCBI): domain Eukaryota; kingdom Viridiplantae; phylum Streptophyta; class Magnoliopsida; order Zingiberales; family Zingiberaceae; genus Hedychium; species Hedychium gardnerianum. The sequence goes on along the minus strand of JBBUKS010000055.1, from coordinate 3,957,950 downwards.
CCTTGAGAGGTGCCAAAATAGATTTAAATTAGTTTTGGGTCAAATACCAACCCAATCAAATTGACTCAAACTGGAGTTCAGATCAAATCCAACTCAGAATCAACATTAATCCTCCTCAAATAAATATATTTCTTCAAAAACTAACCATTACACCTCAATTAACCTCAGTTGCTGCTAATTTCAACAATTTACCCTTATTTATATCTAGGGTGATAACACACTGAACCTTTTCTATGTTCCCTTCTCAAGATTCCACAACCAACCATTGCTCCTCATTGGTGCATCCTCATTTTGCCCTCTGTTGCTCTCCTCTAGTTTTTGTGGAAGGGAGCTCTTCATGCTGCCTTCCATGCGCTGTCACTGTTGTCCTTGGGCAACTATGTAATTCCTCCTTGGTGGCTCCATGCACACTTTGGTCCACTTACACTGTGCCCTTATGTGCTCATGTACCCTCCTTCATCATTGCCAACGGACTGCCATCACTTGTATCAGGGCATAAGAATCCCCTATCACCACATAGGATCATAAGAGATATGGTCAGGTTTTACCCTTGTTGAACTCATATTGGTTTCTGCTTATGCTTCTAGCAGTATGTCTCACATGTTTCAGATGATACAAAGCAAAACCTGAATCCATGCTTGCATAGGTTTATACGGCAGCATGAAGCACTTTTTGTAACAGTTCGTACTGTTTTAAAATTCTTGTTGAGACAAATCATGAAACCTTACAGATTGTAAATTCTATCTAGGCCAGTTGGAAAAGGATGTAATATATGATCTCAAGCAATTGCAGCTTATATAGCTGAGCTGAGTATGTATGATATGATTAATTGCTTATGTTCGAGACCAATGGGTTTATTGAAAGATATATTAAGCAATTTAAGAAATCTCAGAATCTTATATGTTTGAAATTAACTGCATTGTTTCTAGTATGTGCAGAACTATGTAGTTAATTTTATCGACCAAGTCAAGAAAGAGAATGCACTTCTATTTTCTTGGCAATTTTTTCAAATGGAGCACTCATTCTAAATTCTAAGGCTGGCTTATACTATTCTTTCCACCAATTAAAATGATATGCTTGTAGATGACTTGTGTGCTTTAGAATCATATCCCATTATTAATACGATCCAATAAATGTGAGAACCTGATAAATTATTGGTTATTGTTTTCACAACCTCTTCACATTGCCTAGCCTAATCCATTTACACTCACTAATTCAGTAATATTTTTAGTACTTAATTAGAAATTTTCCTAGCCTACTCAACAACCTGTTCAGTTAGGTCTATATAACTTTGAATTTTTACGGCAATAGTTTACTGCATCTTCATTATCTTCTTGTTAGATTATCTGTTCATAAAAATTCTGGCATTTACATCTTCGTCAGTTTCTTTATCTTTCTAAAATAATGAAGTTTATGGGTAATGATGTAATTCTTCATATCCGTGATTCATGTCCAGGTGTGCTGTTCTGGTCATGGGAAGAATGGTGCTCTTTGTGTGCTTCAACAATCGATTCGGCCAGAGTTGATCACTGAGGTAAATCTTGTTTCACTATTCTCTCATAGTTTCTGGGTAGTGGTAATATTTGTTAATTTTCCTTGAAAAATATGATTTGATGTAGGTTTTTGCCTTCTTTATATCTGTATCTTATACTATTACCTTCTGTAGAAAAATACCATTCATAAAATATTTACTTTACCAACAATTGCTTGGTTTAGTCGTTAAGAGAGCTAGGTTCACAGGGCTTCCGGCCAAAGGTTGAGGATTCAAATCCGTATAGTGACATTGTGTGGAGGGGTTTGACCTTGTCACTCTTGCCTCAAACGGGGAATACACCTCGTGGGTAAGACTAAAAAATATTTTGTGGATCATTGGTGGCTTCATACTTCAATTGAAATGAGGCAAAAACTCCGTGGTTAATTTGTATTATTCATGTTCACTGGATAATTATGATGAAAATTGGTATGCCTAAAATAACTAGTATTTTTGCCCACGCATTCCCATTTTGGGGTTTGTTGTAGGTTGGCTCCTGCTCTTGTTTGCATTACTGTCTCAAATTCTCTTTGGAAATATTTAGGACCTGTCCCTTATTTCCATTGGATGAAAAGGAACTTTGATAGACTCATCAGTGATGGCACAGTCAGAATGGGATCCTTGTCACCGAGTCCCATTTCTGTGCTTGGAAAAGGAAAACAACATTCTTAATAACACAGTTTCTCCTTTCATTCACAGGATTTTGGTGCCTAATGAACTTTTACATCCATGATATTATATCACGTCAATGCTTTGGTTTTAAAGAAAAGCTGTAAATGTGTTCATTCTTTTGATTAAGTTGAACTAAACATGTGAAAACTATCATAAACTATTGGTTTTCACATTTGAAGCGTATTTTGATGGAATGATTTAGAAAATCACATACAGCACCAGTTTTGACAACCTCCAAGTAGTTTTGTAAACAAGCTAGTTGGGCTGAGCTTGGTTGTGTTTAGTTCGACTTTGGATTTTAGAAAAATAAACAAGCTCAAGCCAAGCTCAGTATTTATTGAGCTCAAATCTTATTGTTCACACTTGGTTGTAGATCTTATCATGCTCGAAACAACATTGAGTTTTTACCTTAATTGGAGAGGAAGTATTTGTGTAAGTTAGCCAAAATTTGATCCTATAGGTAGCACATTTATTTTCTTATTTCACTTATTCTAAATTTAATAATAATATCAAATGGTGTCCAAAAATAGTCTTATATGTGCATTTTTTATATATTTTATACAAATAAATGAGCCTCATACAAACATGTAAGCAAGTCTCTTCATGAATTGATCATGAGCTCTGACCTTGAACTTCAAGCTTTTTAATTTTTTTATTTATTTTTGATAATAAATGAGCTTTATTTGGGCTTGTTCATGAACATTCAGTTCATTGAAGCCTTACCTATGAGACTGACTCGCCACAAGCATACTCTTCATGCCTGCCGCCATCTACCCTGCTTTACGTCCTGGCACAAGTAAATAAATAATCAATAGAGGAACAATTTAAAGTTGGAAGGATAAACTATCATTTGCTTTGACCACCAAGGATCAATTGATAGTTGACTGACCTCTAGACCATACTAATGGATTGTGGTTGCAAGGATACATGCTATTCAACGTGGATTAGATTATTGTTGAAAAAAGATGCTCCATGCTAAGTAGCTTACTTTAGTCTTTGCTTCTGTGATTGTATGTATTGGATATAGTACTTGTGTCTTGAATATATTGATGATACTTGACATATTTAGTAGGAATAGGATTATAGGCAGTTGGAGACTTTGACTGTTTACCTGAATAGGTCATTGAGATATTTCTTTCACCTGCTATGTTGCTTAACAATGCCTCCTTTTTATCCTTGAAAACGATATATGAACTGTACTTATTCCTACCGGCTTCTATTTTGTTGTGTTCTAGGATGTTTCAGTAGAAGAGCTGAAACTTCCAGACTATGGCTTTTATATTTTTCCAATATTAAATTAAAAAATCTGATTTTGTACATGTTATCTTGAGTGCCGAAGATTAATTTGGCTGTAATTTATTGAAATTTTGTATCTGGCTCTGTAGGTTGAATTACCTGGCTGCAAAGGGATTTGGACTGTGTACCATAAAGGTTCTCGGGGTCATGTAGCTGATACATCAAAAATGGATGATGATGAATATCATGCATACTTGATCATAAGTTTGGAAAATCGCACTATGGTGATTCTGCATAACTTTCTTCTCTAGTGCAAAGTGCAAACACACCTATCTTCAGTAAGAAATCAATAAAAATGATTTTCATATTTTGCGGGCTGTTGAATTTTCATGCCTTTTGTAAATGTGATTGAACATTTGGGCATGAATTAAGAAATCACATTGATGACTTCAGTAGTGTGTCACAAGTATCCATTTCTAAATAAAATAGTATTGTTTACATATCATTCTTTGTCTGAATATGGCCTTCTGAGGCAGGTTTCATACTTAACCTAGTCAATGTAATTTACCTAATAAAACATGTTTAACTGTCATACTTAATTACATGTTGCTGGTTGTTTGGAGGTTTTATGGACCCCTCCAATCCCTTAAGATTCACTTGAGCTCCTCTTTTATTCTCATTTGACTAATTTAAATACTTAAGCAAGTTTAAGTTTACACCAAAAGTACCTTGGGTACATATGACTTCATATAACTTGCTGTAATTGTTGATAGAGTTAATTTGCCCATACAGGTGATGCAACATCAGAATCAAAGTCCCAAAACATAATGAAACTGACTATCTATCTCACATAGAGAAAGAACCGTTGCACAAAGATTGAAAAATGGAATATTTCATTAATTGAAAGTTAAAATTTTATAGACTCAATAACACTCTCTATCAAGTGTCTGTGTGGTGATATTGCTAGGGAGTAATTGTGTCACTTTTTTAGTCTTATTGAGATAGCCAAAACTCTAATTCTACACATGCATGTCCTCTTTCCTTCTTCAGTGATGCTAGGTTAGTGGGAAAGATGACTCCTTTATTCTGTAACCCCTACTAACAACATAATGGACATTGTCAGTTGCGGACTCACAATTATGTCCGACTTTAATGGAGCTGATTTCATGTGTCAATGGATGAGCACAAACAAGAGTCAAGCTTGGGCTGACCATTTCTGCATGTTTCTTCCTAATTCATGCCTATACACTTTTATTATTTAAAGAGTTCAATATATTTTTGACTGGATCATAATTCTGGGTGGCTATAAACCTAGTCTTTCACTAAGAAGAGCTTTTATTTGACTGCTTCTAGTCTCATCCTCATCACCTGGTATTTATATGTTTTTTTTTCATTTCCTTTTTTGTTCGATGCTTTTTTTAGAATTGATTCGCCTAAAGACTTTTTGAACAGACAAAAATGGGCTTACTAACTATTAAGAGTATGCTCTAACTCGTAGAAAACTCACCATTGGTGCTGTACAGATGTTACATGGTTTTACCATTGGATTTGTATCAGCCATAAGGAATTTATGTTCTTTAGACACCTTGAGGTGACTAAGAGTATTGGATAAATCATAATTATATGTTTTTCTTGAGGCAGTGACCCTTGACATTCCTTGAATCAATTGCACTTCAACTTAGAATGCACATCATTTGTTCCATGATAACAGTGTAGGACTATTAATTTGAATAATTTTCACATCTGAACTTGCTAGTTTGTCTTTTTCTCTAGGTTCTTGAGACAGCAGATGATCTGGGTGAAGTCACTGAAAGTGTGGATTATTACGTTCAAGGAAGCACAATCGCTGCAGGGAATTTGTTTGGAAGGTGAGGTTTCCTTTTTCATGTAAACTATTTAAATATTTATATCTATATGTTTAGTTTACTTGATTTTACTGATACCCTGCAATGTTATTATGTTAGTAGCCAAATTCATGCTTTACACCTGTATGAAACGGGTCTCCCATGCTGAGATGTAGATCATGGGTGAATTCCACACCATGTTTGTTGTATCCTTTTATGTGGTCAGCGATTCTCTTGTAGCGATTTTGGTGGGGGAGTTCAGGTGAAGGTCCAGCAAGTGTGTTTGTTGTGACAAAAAAGTTTGGCGAGCTTCTTTAATGAACCCATGCTAGCAGTACGGTCATGGCAAATTATACCATTTGGTGTTCTCTCTTCATCTTCTTACACTTCTTGTTCTTCCTCTTTATTTGCTTTCTTCTGATGCTCCCTCTCCACTGTATATAAGCTGACTTGTATTGTGTGCCGGTGTTTGTTGGCACCAATACAGAGCTGGTCCTACCTACAGCTACAATTGGTTCCAGGATCAAGACTTTGATGGCCAACTTGTCTAAATAAATTAATTTTAGGACAATTTCATGTTACAAGCCCAGTCTTAAATGCTTGGTTTGCTTGAGTGGAAAATAAGAGAAGAGGGGTGGGGGAGGGAAAGGAAATTATCCTAAAATTGCACATGGATCTTTAAACAGTCATCATTTGGGTGTTTCTTTCTCTTCCTCTCTCCTTCCTACTATCTGCCCAAAGTAATTCAACCTTGAGAGTAATCCTACAGTGTCATATTCATCATGCAACATTCAGCAGGCAAATGCTGAATGGTTTGGTTGAAGTGTGCCAAGTGTCATTGTTAGTAGGAGGGTAGTAGAAGAGATCACACAAATCTCACGACAAGAACTATACAGTCTAGTGCTGTGTAAGCAAATCAAAACTATCGAATTTAAATGGAAATTTCTTTTACGTTTCAAATTTTGAGTTGTCATTCATTAGTTCAAATTTCAATCTGTTGAATTAGGTAATTATGTTTCAGTTACTGTCTCTTACTAGCCTGGTGGTTTTGCATACTTGAGGTTGTTTTTGTTCTAAATAGGGTTGGTATCTTGAATGTCTGGATGTCTGTCTGTCTACTAATTACTGGAACCCCTTTCCTGTCTTATGAAGTTGGATGGTATTCCTTAAAATTCTTGCTATAGCAGTTTTACCAGAATTATGCGAGTCTATTCACCTATCAAAATTACCAGAAGTTAGTCTTGATTAATTGCAAAAGGGATGGTTTGTTATTGTAATCTTGCATTCATTTTGCACCTGAAACAGTCAGCATTATATTATATCCTAGTATGTTCCATTTGACTTTGGAATGAATCTTAAATCTTGCACAAGATTCAGAAAATTGCACTATGTTCTGATTCTTTTACCATGTTTCCTCTCTGTAAGATAGGATGTTGTTAGGAGGTGGTCGGCAATGTTAGAGCATGAAGAATATGTAAGCAAGAAGAAGAGGTGGCAGTTTCCTTTGGTCTCAATCTCGATGCTCAGATCCAAGGGTGCACTTAGTGTACTGATTATGCTAAACTTGTGGTGCTTGCGGCAGTGAGTGCTAGGTTTTGTAGCTAGTGTCGCTTGTGATTAGTGTAGCTTGTAGTAGCTAGCAAGAAAGGTTCGCAGAAGTGTACAGGTGGTCTCAAGCAAGTGCACGATGGTTGGTGGGCAGGGGGAAGGTGAGGCATTTGGTGCTGGTCGTGGTTCGAGTGAGTGGAGATGGTATGGAGTTACAGAGTTGTTAGTGCAGTATAGGGTTGTGAGTGGAGTTGGAGGTGTTTGTGGAGTCTTTGAAGAGCGGTGATAATGCAGGGAGTGCTGGGAATTATGGATCAAAGTAGTGGGGTTGTGGAGTGTTGAGATTGTGAGGAATCTTTTCCTAAAGTGTTAGCGACAAAATTGCTGTTTAGGAATCTTGCAGTGGGGCAAATAGGTCACAAATGATGGGTCAAAGATGGAGGAAGTGGCAGAAAGTGAATTAAGTGGTGCGGGGTGATGATGGATTGGTTCTGAAGGCATGGAGCTGATGCACAAATGGATCCAGCAAGTTGGGAGAGGTTTAGGGGAAAAGTGGAGTGTTAAACACCAATTTAGGAATTTAACTTTATTACTAATTTTATTTATCATGTAAGCAACTTTATGCAGCACAAGCCATGTGATATCTATTAATTGCTTGCTATGCTTTGTTTTAATGTTTAGATTTTGTCAGGATTAATATAATAAGCCATTGCAATTCAATTAATGATGGTCTTCTACAAGAGTTGTAATTCCTGTGATTCATCGAAGATATGATATCTATGAAATGATTCTTGATTTGATTGAATCAAAGTTTGTGGCTATTAAAGGATTTTTTGTTGACTTACTATCATTTTTTTTGCCTTCTAAGATATTAGTATATGGAAAATCTTACTAAGAACACACTCGTTGGAAACTAATAGTTGGTTCTCCAGGCGTCGTGTTATACAGATTTTTGCTCGTGGTGCTCGTATTCTTGATGGTTCTTATATGACCCAAGAGGTGCCATTTGGAGTGCACAACTCCGATTTATCTTCCAATTCAGAGGCACCTGTGGTAGTATCTGCGTCGATTGCCGATCCTTATGTATTGCTGAAAATGTCTGATGGAAGTATTCAACTACTCATTGGAGGTACTGTCTATACGTGCTCACAAAGTTAAAATGTTCTTTCTTTAGAGACCTCTAATGTCCAAATGATGTTCCTATTCAATTATACTAGCCATTTTTAGCAATTTCTTTCGAAGCTGGAACTGAGGTTAAAGCATTGAGTAAGATATTTATATTGGTCCAAAGATAGAATATCAAATCAGTCCTAGGGAAGCCTGTTTGATTTATGCAACGAGCAGGAAAACCCGTTGTCATACATCTATTTTTTTTACTGTTTATGTTAGCAAGTGCTTGTGGCTACATCTCAGCCATTTAAATTGAGTACCCTCAAAACCCAAGGGTTTGTATAGCAAGATAGACTTTAATTTAGGGTACTCAGCATAAAATTCTAAAATCGTACAAAACATAAGAGACTCATTGAGAACAAGTGTGAGATATAATCCAAAATGAATCTGGAAGGGTTGAGAAGTGATGGGATTTATACATGCAGTTTGAAAAACTTAAAACACTATTCATAGAGTTAAGCGTGTGCTTGATATTATCTGGCATTCATCTGTCCCGGATCAGTTGATATCCTTTTGCTGTGGAGCATGAATAGCTGATCTGCATCAACATGCATTGTCGTTAAAAAAATTAAAGTTTGTTACCTTATCACAAAGAAAAAAAAACAAATTAAAGATTGTTACTGAGAAATTTAATTTATTGATATTTGGCCTAAAATCGTGTAGTCAAAAAACTAAAAGATTCCTGAATTAAACTCATGCATAGCAGGTGCCAGACTAATCCACCTGCCTGAATTATTCTGTTCTTTTTCTGTACAGATCTAATGGAATATCTGAGCCAACATGCTGGTGGAATAAAAATGTCTTGTAGTTGTTGGCTTGTCAAATTCACAACCATCAGTGATTCTCTATTCTCATGATAATGTTAGGACCAAAATAATTCACATATCTCCACAATGGTATTATATTGTCCACTTTAGATTTAAGTCGTCGTGGATTTATTTTGGACTTTACCCAAAAGACCTCATATCAATGGAGATATCTTCCTCTTATAAGTCCATAATCTTTTCTATATATTTCCAATGTGGGACTTTGATTGTATTTCCAACAATCCTCCCCTCAAATAAAAGACCACCATTATTCTCATGTTCGGGTCTCCCCTCAAAACCCATCCACCCAATCGAGGTCACTCTTCTAAGACTTTTCACCACCTAGGTTCACTCCCCAGGATTTCCGCCAAGCATCCAGTCATGCACCTTTGATCTACTTGGACTTTTCACCACCTAGGGTTTATTTCCCGGGATTTCCGCCAAGCATCCGGTCACTCTTAACCTGTTTGGACTTTTTTTTTGCTTAGAGTTCCTCTGGGAGCCCCCACCTTCTTCGTTCGAGGCCACTATTCCACCCACATGGCTCGATCTATACTAATTGTTAGGACCAAAAGAATTCACATATCTCCACAATGGTATGATATTATCCACTTTGGGCCTAAGCCCTTGTGGATTTATTTTTGGCTTTATCCAAAAGGTTTCATACCAATAGAGATATCTTCCTCTTATAAGCCCATGATTTTTTTCATGTATTTTCAATGTGAGACTTTGATTGCATTCCCAATAGATAATTGTGTTCTTATAAAATATTCATTTTTGAGTTTCCGTGATATGTATTTGCGATTTGTTTTGTAGATGCCAAAATAGTTATTTTGTAGGATCTTTTTATCTCAATCATACAGTTAGTTCCCCGAAGGTTGAGTAATAAAAATTTGTCTTAGTAACTTGTGGACACATTGATGGTATAGTGTAAAAGTATCATTTCTTAGCACCTCAAATGATTCTCTTAATTCTTTATGATAATCAAACGTTAATGATTGATTAATTGTCATATCATGAATTAGTGAATTGGTAAGAAGAGCTATTTTGTGTGTTGGTCCATGGTCACAATTTGTCATATTTAGTTGTTGGATAATAAAGATACTCTGACATGTTAACATGGTTTGTTTGCATCTAAATCTGTTCTTTCTCAACAGAAAGATTTAGACTTAAATTTGTTTAATCTTCTAGACAAAGAAGATTAAACAAATTTAAGACTAAATCTTTCTGTACAAAATCAATCTTCTTCTTTGTCTGTATTGCATGATATAGTAGGGGATAGAGTCCAATGGCGTAAAAGGATCTGATCCCACCTAGTGGGATAAGGCTTGGTTGTTATTGTTGTTCTTTGTCTATATTGCCTTGTTGAGTGAAGTGTGTGATCTTAACTTGTTTATATCTTCTCTGATATGCAGTTTGCTATATTAATTATGTAAAAATATTTGCAAACATTTAATACCCAATTCTTGCTTTCCTGTTGTTTATACCAACTGTTTTCTTTATCTTGTGCTCTTTAAAAACCCTTTATATTGCTAATAATACTGTTTGTTTCCAGACCCTTCCACTTGCAGTGTTACTGTAAGTGTTCCAACTGTATTTGCAAGCTCAACTGAACCAATATGTGCTTGTGCGCTCTATCATGACAAAGGGACAGAACCATGGCTTCGCAAGACAAGTACAGATGCATGGCTTTCTACTGGAATCGCAGAAGCAGTTGATGGACATGATGGTTTATATAATGATCAAGGTGATATATATTGTCTGGTGTGTTATGAAAGTGGCACACTTGAATTTTTTGATGTACAAAACTTCAAGTGTGTTTTTTCTGTGGAAAATTTTATCTATGGAAAGTCCCATCTCCTTGACAAATATGCTCGAGAACCATCCACAAGCTTTCAGGGTAGTAAAGGGAAAGTTTCTGAAGAATCTAATGGCTTTTTAAAGGAGCTATCACGAGATATGAAGATAGTTGAGTTAGCTATGCATAGATGGCCTGGGCAACATACTCGACCATTTCTTTGTGCAATATTAAGTGATGGAACAATGCTTTGCTATCATGCATATTTGTACGAGGGTCTGGAAGGTGCACCAAAATTTGAAGATGCAGTTTCTCCTCAGAAGTCTGCTGATGCTAGCAGCATAAGTGGTTCCAGACTTCGTAATTTGAGGTTTGTCCGTGTTCCTATTGACATTGCTACTAGGGAAGAGTCCTCAAATGTAGTTGCAAGGCCAAGAATTACAATATTTAAGAATGTTGGTGGGTATCAAGGATTATTCCTTTCTGGATCTAGACCAGCATGGTTTATGGTCTGTAGGGAACGTGTCAGGGTTCATCCACAGGTGAGCTGGAGTTCTGTTCTTTGACTTTCCTTCATTATTTTTCCTCGAGGTTTTGCCTTTGTAATATTTCAAATGCTGCCTCAGGATAACTACCATAAATATTCTAAGATACAAATCGTCTCTGTCCACAAGTTTTGTTTCTAATAATTGGTTTATGAATCATGATAAGAATGTCAAGGCTTAAGAAACTTAGTTTATGGTGTTGGAAAAAAGATTATGACGAAACGTGAGATTGTCAGAGTGACCAATCTTCTAATTTTTACAATCAATTGGCCCTATTTGTGATTGATGGCATGGTCTCTAAAAGCCAACTCAATGTGTGCAAAATATAACCTGTAAGAAGTAAGATTGCTTTTCAGTACATTATCTCATTTGAAAGTAACCATAAGGAACATCATTCCACTTCTATTCTAGCTTTGCTCTTTGTATTTTGCATTGCTTATGTTTACATATAATTTCTAGTTTCGGTTAATATATGAGCACCTTATGGCTCAATACTGGCGTCATACCAATCAATATAGGGGGTGGGTATTAGAGATTTATTTGTGTAACTAAGTTTAGTTTTTACAAAGAACTAGTGTCATACCAATCAATAAAGGGGGTTAGCATCAATTATCTTTTTAATTAATTATACTTTTGTTCTTCGATGACTGAGGTGAGTTGTTCACGGTGCTACATCAATTGGTATCAGAGTATTATGTTACAAGTAATTGAATACAAGGGATCTCAACCCTTTATAGACTGACAATGAGACGGATTCTTAGTAAAAATATGACTCGACTATCCCAAAGAAAAATTAACAAATTCCCAAAATAAATCTAGACAACTTTTTTTTTTTAAAAAAAAATATCTGGAATTCATAAATTAGACCCTAACTACATCAATCACTAATAAAAAAGTCGTTAATTTTGATCTTAATATTTCTAGTATTTTTTTGAAGATGCTGTAGTTGGATTGTCATGTGACTTGGCTACAGTAAAGGCAGAAAAAAAAAAGGTCTGTTCATTGAAAGGATATCACTTTAGGATTTATGGTTTTATATCACTGATGGTTGAGCTTTAACATGCACTTTTTCATGTTTATCATCTAACACAAAAGATTGTTCTATCTAAGATTCCTCATTCGAATCTCTGTAGCTCTGCGATGGCTCCATTGTGGCCTTCACTGTTCTGCACAATGTAAATTGCAATCATGGACTAATATATGTTACTTCAGAGGTAATTGCAAATTGATATTTGTAAGTTCCTTCAAGTTGATTTTGTTAATTTGATTACAAGGAACACAAAACAAGTCACATTGCCTTTTCTTCTTAGGGTTATTTGAAAATATGCCAGCTACCATCTTTATGCAACTATGATAATTACTGGCCAGTTCATAAGGTGAAACTAGTACAAGCATCTTGCTTTCTACATCGTTTTAGTATTTGGAAGAACTAATGTTAGCTATTCTGTCAGATTCCTTTGAGGGGTACCCCTCATCAAGTTACCTATTATGCTGAGAGAAACCTGTATCCACTGATATTATCTTTCCAAGTAAGCTATCCTCTGTATTGGATTTAAATTTCTGAAAATTTTACCTTTTCCTCTAAAGTATATCATAGTTCCTTGTATAGCAATTCTAGTGTTTAGTTACTACATTTCTTTTTATTTCAATTTCCTTGTTGACGCAACTATGTGAAGTATTTCACAACCTACTTATCAAATGCCTTCTCTTCCAAGTATAATCAGACAGTTAAGGGTTCATACTTTGGAACTTGGAAGAAATGTGTCATGAAATTTATAGTGAAAAAAAAACCCATCATTTTCATGAAAGCTTGTATGCTCATTGCTTTAAATACTGTGTCAGGTTTAGATAACAAAAGATGCTAATCTGGAAAATTTACAATAGTTTGAAGATTTCTATTCTTTATGTCATTCTTCGTTCACGAGTTTAGTGCTTTGACACCATTATGTTGTCTAGATCTTGCAGTTCTCATATAATTTTGGTACTCTTTGACAAGCATTTATTTTGGTTCACATAATTAGCTTGCATGGTTTTTGCATCAACTCTTGTTCTGCAGGTTGTTCGACCTCTTAATCAAGTCCTTTGTTCGATTGCTGATCAAGATATTGTTCACATGAATGACAATGATAATGTTAACTCCGACGATCTTCAAAAAAATTATACTATTGATGAGTTTGAGATCCGCATTTTAGAACCTGGGAAATCTGGAGAACAATGGGAAACTAGGGCTACAATTCCGATGCAAACCTCTGAAAATGCTCTTACTGTTAGAGTGGTCACATTATTTGTAAGTTGAACAAGAAATCAGAGAATTTTTGGCAGTTTATTTAAGTTGACATGTTCTAGAATATGCTTTGTCCTAACACCATTCATCCTGAAGATTTTCAGTCTGGTTTCTTTTTATTAAAGTAAATTTCTTGTTAATAATTTTGGTATTGTTTCTGCAGAACACAACGACAAAGGAAAATGAAACCCTTTTAGCCATCGGGACAGCTTATGTACAGGGTGAGGATGTAGCTGCTAGAGGAAGAATGTTACTATACATTTTTGTTAAAAATGTTGACAGTTCTCAGAATGTGGTAATTATTCAGTAAAATGTAAAGTTAATTTTTATAAACTAAATAAAACTTTACTTTCTGAACTTGGTTTGGATTTTTTTTTTTATAGTTTTGATGATTTTTGTGTCTGACAGGTTTCTGAGGTTTACTCGAAAGAGTTAAAGGGTGCTGTGTCTGCCATAGCTTCTCTCCAAGGTCATTTGTTGGTTGCATCTGGTCCTAAGATCACCTTGCACAAGTGGACTGGTACTGAGTTAAATGGTATCGCTTTCTATGACGCTCCTCTTCATGTAGTGAGCTTGAACATTGTAAGTATGTTTTCTTTTAAGACTTGAACCTAACTATACCAGAAAACTCGTAGGCATTTGTTTCTGTTCCATAATTTTGGTACAAAATTGCTTGAGGCATATAAACTTTATATTTAGTATTCTGTCTTCAGTTTTCTGCACCTCTATCATTTACTAGTGCTACCTTCGTATCCTCAACTCACCCCCACCCCTCCCTTCCTTTCCTGTAATTAAGTTGGGTTATTGTTATCTCTGATTATTGCAATGTCTATTTGCTATCGTTATTTCCTCTAACTGTGACCCATTTTTGAAGAATTGATTAAAACTCGCAGGATTTTCATCTCCCTTTTAATTTTTATTGCATGGGCTAGGACATAGAAATCTAGAAATGTGATCATTGTGATTCATGAAAAATATAAATTTTGCAGGTAAAAAATTTTATCTTGTTGGGAGATATTCACAAAAGCATCTATTTTCTAAATTGGAAAGAGCAGGGTGCCCAGTTGAGCTTATTGGCCAAGGATTTTGCTTCTCTTGATTCTTATGCAACTGAGTTTCTGATAGATGGAAGTACATTGAGCCTTGTAGTTTCAGATGATAAAAAAAATATTCAGGTAATACTCAACTAGTGCTGGTAGTACGCTGGATATTTAATTAACATTGTTAACTAGGTACTTACCTTTTTCCACAGTCGTTTTTTGGTTGTAATGCAACATAAGTGCAATTTGAACAAGTATATGATAGTTTCCTAATTAAAATTAACGATTATTCTGCTCTGGTCAGAGATACTTATGAGTGTTTTCACTGGTATATGACTCCGATCAAAGACATCTATGATGCATGTGTTTGCTGTATATTTTTCACAGAACTAGCTAATATCTAATTCAGCGAGATAATATGTTACTAGATTGCTAGAATTTAGGAAGAAGTTTGATCCTACTTGCAGACGAGCACCTGAGCAACTGTTCAACGCTTTAATATTCTGTTGCAGATATTCTATTATGCTCCAAAAACATTAGAGAGTTGGAAAGGGCAGAAGCTTTTGTCTAGAGCTGAATTTCATGCTGGGGCCCACGTGACAAAATTCTTGAGGCTGCAGATGCTCTCCACCTCTTCTGATCGAACCAATATAACTCCTGGTTCTGACAAGACCAACCGGTTCGCCCTTTTATTCAGCACACTAGATGGGAGCATTGGTTGTATTGCTCCGCTGGATGAGCTAACATTCCGCAGACTTCAGACTCTGCAAAAAAAACTAGTAGATGTTGTTCCCCATACATGCGGCCTAAATCCAAGATCATTTCGGCAGTTCCGTTCAAATGGAAAGGCACATCGTCCTGGTCCAGATAATATGGTGGATTGTGAGCTTCTTTCCCAGTAAGGATTCTTTTCTTCATGCTTATGATGAGAATAACCATGGCTACTTTTTTTTATCAAAATTAGTGCTGCTCAAAGTTCCTTTTTTCCTGTGTTTGGATGATGCCTTGTGAATCTATAATTTTCAGGTATAGATCTATTTGATTGATGTATATATAATATTTGCTTTCAGATCAGATTTCTATTCATGTTACGAACAGCATTAAGGTTGACAAATCCCTTGAAACACGTAGGAAAGCAATTTTGTTACCCAATTATTCTTATCAGATTAATGTTTAAGAGTAAATACTATTTATTACCTCTGAGAAAGCAATTGTAGTGTATAATATATACAAGGACATGACATTTTGATGAGCCTTAGCAACACAACTTAGAGATTGGGAAATAGGATTAGGAAGGAATTTGTGTTGTTTCCGGTGGGGTATTGTCGAGTGCCCGAGTTACATGCTGTGTTCCAGGCAGGGAACTGATCCTTAAGAAAATTGTTGATTTAGAGCTGCAATTAGCCATAGATTTGATTTGGTGTGATTCTTACTTGTCATTCTAAATGCTGTACAATCTTTTCCCATTTCCAGGTACGAAATGCTGCCACTAGACAAACAGCTAGAGATTGCTCAACAGATTGTCACGACTCGTTCACAAATTCTTTCAAATTTAAGTGATCTTTCACTTGGCACAAGTTTCCTGTGATCGAATGTGCATTTTCAATTATCGGGAACTTCTCTTTCAATTATCGGGAGGGATACTCTGCCAAGAGGAGAACAACTTGGTATTCTAACTGATCAAGTGTAGTTTGACAATGAACCCCAGCGATCAAGAATGCTTCATTGTGGCCGACTACTACCAGACGAGATACTTTTTTAGTATTCTGCCAGGGTAATTTACTGAAATGCAAATTCATCTACAAAGATGATCACCAGGAATTGTAATCTTTTTGCCCCAACTTATCTATGCAGTCAGTTTCTATTTATTGCCTTTATATATGTAAGAACAATTCTATCATCAACTGGGATTAATCAATCGATGTGGCTATAAAGATTCAACATTGTAAAAATAGTCTATTTGATGAAATTAACCAATTTCTATTAACGCAATCCTGTGTTGTGGTATTTTACCGTCATTTCTCATCGTGATTAAATTCTTTCCTGAGAAGACTATTGAAGATAATTTTGTTTGTGGCGATCATTGATGAATGCTCATAGTCGGCATTATCTTCATCGTCAGAGTATTCCGTGGGTTGGAATACAATGGCCCCTGGGCTTGTATTTCCTGCACGGTCACTCTTCGGATTTAGATTTGCTTCCGGGGTTTGCTCTATCCATTTGTTGAAATCCATCTTGAAATCTAGCCGCTCTTGAGCAATAACTGATCCTGATGACGAGGCCTTTTCAGAACTTTGTCGAGGGACTGGCAGTAATTTTTGGTACATCTCTTTTGATAGTGTACTTGTGGATCCGAACCCTTTGTCTTTTCTGGTCGTGGCATCGTCAAAGTCCTCAACCTCCTTCATTGGATTTTGGAGGACCTCAGAAATTATTATTTGAGCTACTCGTTCTCCTGCACTGATAAAGGAAGGAAAGATCGTATGGTTAAACATTAGTACGTGGATCTCACCCCTGTAGTCACTATCGATTACTCCTGCGCCGACGTGCAGTCCTTTCTTGAGTGCAATGCCGGATCTGGTAGCAATTCTTCCATAATAGCCTTGGGGTATCGCCATGCATATGCCTGTTGGCAGTAGTTCTCTCCCTCGGGGTTCTATCATGCAATCTTCACAAATAGTGAGGTCATATCTCGCTGCCCCCTCTGTCTGCCTTGTGGGAATTATCGTAGTTTTTTTGATTCTTTTAACAAGAACCACGGTTTCTTGGATAAGTACGGCAGCAATATTGCCTTGTAACTCTTCCTCGTCACTAAGGATTTCTTCATCCTTAGCACTATAGCTTGGTCTGTGGGCACTTGTGGTGCTATCATAATTTTGAAAGGATAGAGAGATTCTTCCGTCAAGAAGGTTTCTACTTCTCACTTCTGTAGGGATTAAGGGCGTACTGATTGTTGTTGGTCTGATTACCCAATCCATACCACGTAGCTCTGTAGTTGAGTACCTTCTTCCTGGAAGAGCATTAACACCCCGACTAGTTAGATAGTCTACTACACCGCTTACCTCATAGGCAAATGCTACGTTTGGTGTATTTGAGAGTCGCCCGATGAGTCCTCGAGTAATCAGTAAGTTTGCTTCTCCTCCTTGCCAGGCTTCATATCCTTTAGAGAGTATGGAGATTTGTATGTTTCGGAAGAAATCCCCGATAGTCATTATTATGTCAGGAATAACATATATCAGCTGGCTTCCTCGTGTTAAATCAACCTCCATGGTAGCGATGATCGAACGATCATCCTGCCATCTGTTATCTCTGAATACTATAAGGGTCATCGTCCCTTCTTCTTGCCTATGTAGGATTTGAATTCGTACCTGGAGTACTCCGAGATGTATGTATTGCATGTTACTTCTTCGGAGCTGGTTGTAACTTTCCTCCTGGATGAAGGATCTGTCTACTTGTTGGTTAGAGGTACTAAGAATTGCCTCCTCAGATCTGTGCACATAGACCCGGTGGTTTGCATCATCTCTTCTGGAATGATATAATACCTCCGCTGGTGCTATGGTGGCTCTTTCTTGCATAGATAACCTCAACTATGCTTGAGGATCTATTTGCTGCTCAATAGTATGAGCAGGAGTACTTCTTCCCGTTATTCTCCGGCTTATTCTTCTGGCTGCTTGCCTTGTATTGTATAGCCTTCTCTGGTTTCGCCGGTACTCCCTTATCTGATCTTCAACCAACGGTGTCGATGTTGATGGCTGTGCTTGCGCTCTTGTTGTCATTTCTTCGATAGTTTCTCCTTTTCTTCCTTCATAATTTTTAATGGGTCCTTGAATACCAGTATCTTTCCCTTGGGTTCTCTTGCCTTCTCTCTGATGCTCAAGTTGGATAGCTTGAATATCAATTCTTCAAGGCCTTGTGTTTTGGGGGTACTTGAATTATTGTCTTGCTTTTCAACTAGGGCGTCCAGACTCGCCCTTAGTGCTTGTACCTCCTTTGCTATCTGCAAGAGTAACTGTATTTGTAAATTATTTTGCTTTACAACTGCGGTATTATTTGCGATTGTACTAGGGAAATCACTAGGCTTTATAAATCCTAGCGAGGGAGGTTCTATCCCTTCGGTGGCAGTGATCGCCTGTTGATAAGCTTTGGTGGTTTTCCAAGGGCTATGGTTCATTCAAATATCTGCTTCTCGATCCTGCTGAGAAGCTGCTCCACCCTCTGGATTTTTCTTTCAAGGCTTTGAGATAGCCTTACTGCTTCTTCCTCAACCAGCTTGGGTTGCTTGGCTATTTCTGCAACAAGATTATGAACTTCTTGCCTTGTTAAAGGCCTATTTTCAGTAAATAGACTTGTTAGTGTCTTTACAGCAGTTTTAAGTCGTTTTACTTCTTGCTCAAGGTTATCACTCTTCTCAATAAGCAATTTAAAATTCTTCAAGTGGACTTTGCTTGCTAGGCACACTCGGTCATATATTACGGCAAGGTTCAGAGCTTGTTCTTTTATTTTTGGCTTTATGGCTGAGTAGTAACTTTCTTCAGGGTATTCGAAGGGGCGAGGAACGATAATCTGTTGTGTTATTACTTGTTTTGCTACTTCTAATTGCTTTTACAAAAAAAAAAAAATCTAATCTATTAGTTACTGAAAGAACCAAAGTCAAGGGGCTTATTTCCAAATAGACGTATCCAATAAACATGTGGCAGTAAATATTGATCTTATGCAATTTGATTCATATAATGTAGGTTGATTTGGAAAGGATTGCTAAGGACACATGGCTATGTTGGGGCTGACCTTGCTATTTATATTATGCAATTTGATTTATCTTGATGTAACCAAATAATTGTACGAAGTTTCTTGTATGTCTCAAACAACAGATCTGTAATTCTGCCTAGAATCTTTTCTACTCATTGTAATTTTGCCTAGAACCTTTTCTGCTCATTGTAATTCTGCCTAGATTGTGTTGCGCAATCAAAAATGCCCACTTGCTAATAGTAATTCTAACTCCTACTCAGCTTTTTTCATAGAATTTTGACATTTGATGACTCGTGCTTTTAACGGTTTACAGCAATAGGGCAACATGTTACACAAAGTTGGGTGCTTTGCTTGAAGGTCTTAAAGATGCCAAGAAGTTCATTGAGCTAGATCCATCATTTTCTAAAGGATAGAGAAGAAAAGGTGCAATCCAATTCAACTGTGTTTTTTTATGTTCTACTTGAGACTAACAATAATATTCATTATCTTGTTTCAGGTGCGTTGAATAGATCAATAAGACCAATAGGGAGAAATTAGTCCAGAGTAATTGAAAGAGAGACAAGTTAATACATACTTGTTTTTTATGTTCTCCTCTTTGCTCTGGTATCCTTTTAGTTCCAGTATTTAATTCATACCATTTGCATTTTTAGTTCCACGTGGAATCATTAAATTTTTGTCTGCCTTTTAGGTCTTGATTGACTTCCAATTCCACGAGAATCCAAAGGTAGCACAGAATCACCTTAAGATTTAAGAACCCTCAGCCTCTAGTGATGCACAAGATACAAAAGCTTGCGAGTGCAGGAATTGTCCGGATGAAGTAGAAGTGAAGTTTCAAGAAATTATATCTTTTCTGATGGCACCAATTGTATTTTTTTTGACTTCTGCAAGATGTGAAAGTCTTGATGAACTTCTCAATAATGAACATAATATGTTACATGTACTTTTGGTCCCCTTCAAGTTATTATTTCTACTACTGACTACTGTTTGTTGTGATTTTCATGATCTAATTTTATTTATCTTAAGAATTATTTTAGTTATTTTTTTAGATAAATGGTTTGAACAAGCATACGAGATGTTAAATTTAAAAATCGAGTAGAATATCATTCTAATTAAGATTGAATGGTTCAAAATGAATTTAGCATCTAAATGAATTTAGCTCAAGTCTATTTGACAAAACTGAGATATTAGATTGACACCAAATAGTCCAAATCTGTGTGTATTTAATCTGGTCCATGAGCTTAGGATTCTTTCTCAATTTTGATTCGGTTTGTTTAGGATTTTTGTTTCTCAATTTTGATTCACATCTAATAAACAATAGACAAAACCAATTTTTTAGGAGTCAAAATTATTCGGCCAATTCAATTAATTTGATCAAAAATTAAATTAATCAATATTTTATTTATTCAATTTTTTTTATGAAATTTAATCGGTTCGATTATTTTTAAAAAAATTGATTTATTCAAATTTGATTTATTCAATTTAATTTTAACCGAATACTCACCTACCTTCTGACTACGGGCCCAATTGATAATCAAATTAAAAATAACCAAAAATCATATAAAACACACAATAATAATAATAATAATAAAATAAACTGTCCTGAACGCTTGCCCATTCTAAAGAATAGATGCTGAACTATATCAATTAAATGTATACCCTTTCTCGCCCTTTCATTCTCAAAGGAAATAATTCTCTGTAACAAAAAAAACAATTGGAAGATTTGGTTTAATAAAAAGTTCCCATAAGTCTGCCAAAATCGCCTCATAACCAATGTTGGCTTGAAAATTATTAGGCAAGCTCCATTCAATTTCCTCACAAGGCCGGTTTCTTCAGTACCAATTGCAGGCTTCATGTCCTTCCCCAACAAAGATTCGAGGCAACTTTTTTGTACAAATTTCATAATTAAGAATTGCTCTCAAACTTACCACCTAAATCTAGTGGCTTGCAATTTAGCATCATTCCCTTAACCGAGGTAATTTCACAAACACAAACAAGAGATTCACAAGCATCTAGAAGAACAAGTGATTCACAAACATCCAGAAGAAGAAACCTTGGATGCTCTAACACGTTGAGCAAAAGGGAATTTTAGTAGCACCTTTCTCGAGCTAAAAATCATGGAAAATCTCAATACTTTATATGACTGAGAAAAAATAAACATAAACAAGGCGTTTTTGCAGTTCATCACAATGGGCTACACACCCATGGGAGGAAAGAGATCTCCACAACAATCATTGAAAGAAGCCTAAACATCACACCCAAGCAAACAAAGTTGGAAACCAAACAGATTTTACATAGCAAAATAACAACACTATTCTATATTTTTTATATTTGACCCCAGGATAATGATGTAATAATTAAATCTTTCAATAGATAATCAAAAGATTTAAGATTCCAATCTTAATTGCGACATATTACAAGAAATTTTTTCTCTTATGAGAAGTGGACCTACTGATCATTTGGATGAACCTCCATTAGCGCTTCCCGATTTACCCTAGTAAACCAGACCAGTCACCCTAGGTCCGACATTATCCGACCTGATTAATTATTTTTTTTTGAGAAAACCACAAGCCACCAAGGAAAAAACTTTAGCAAGATGAGAATAAATTACTCCAATGAAACACAAAGAAACCCTTTCAAGATCTTTTGTATTTGGATTACTTCCTATACATATCAACTTTTGACACCATTAAACCACCAAATAGGTCCAAATTAATCTCTAAATGATGCTAACTTAATTTAAGGTGATTCTGAATCACCATGTCAGTAGGCAGCTCACATGCTTTCAGCTGATTTTAAAGATGTTTGGTGCCTAGAATTGAATTTGTTACTCCTATTATTACTATTTATAATAAGTTTACTAGTATAGCAATTTTCGAACAACAACTAAGGTTTTGTCCTACTAAATGATGTTGGTTATATATCGAATCGATCTCCTACTATATTATTATATATTTAAATAAAATTTATAATATTTTATTATTGTTAATCAAAGTCTTCTTTGATTTCCATCTTGATTGACATGCATATTTATCAAAGTCACACATCACCATCAAAGTCACACATCACCTGACTGAGATCATCTTAAACACCTCTAAAAATATTTTCTCAATAGATACAATTTGACTTTTCTCTAATGTTCTAGTTTCTTATCTTGTCTATTCTCACATATCTGCACATCCACCTTAACCTCCTCATTTCTACAATTCTCATCTTCTGCTAGATTCATAATCTAACATTCGTTTCATATAACATAACAAGTTTATTGTCATTTGTGAAACTTCCCTTTAAGCTTCAAAGGTATGATTACAAAAAACACTTGACACTCTTCTCCATTTTAACTATCAAACTTATATTTTATGCAAAACATCTCTATCAACTCCTCCAATCTTTTGCAATTTACAACTAAACTAATATTACAATCATGACTTTTCCTTTAAATATTTTCATCGTTAATTAAGTTTCCTATCAAGATTTATAACAATTATAAAGTCAATATGGTGTAGAAATGCTATGAACCTGATAGGGTTGGCAAGGTAGATGAAGGTGTCAGTGTTTCTCTTGCTATTCCAACATGAATTCTTGTGTTAGTAGGCGTTATGTTGTGCCCTATGATACGACCATGATATTGAGTTCTTGTAGCAAAGGAGTTATTGTCTTATATTTGTTACAATCATACCATATCTGTCCCAAACTATTTGAAATATATAACTATATGGCTCCACTAAACTTGTAATTTATACGAGCCTATTCTAATAATATTTATATCAAATTACACACCTGAGTTTTCTCATACACCCTCTACCTAATCACACCTTCCAATCATATCATCTCAACTCGTGTAACCATAGAACCCATCAAAGCTTTAAAAGCATTTGCATACAATATATGATTTTACTCCATCATAACACATGCAACATGTGGACACATGTAAAAGTGCATATCCAATTCATATTACCACAAGCAAGCAATATAATAAATATACAAAAAATAAAAACAAAATACTTAATAACGAATGTTAAATAACCTCCATAACCCATATAGCAAAACAAACTTGCTTGATCGACCTAGGGAATTTTAACATGCTAAAAATTAGTTTAGCATATGCTTGTGAAAGCTTACAAAGGTACCATCAAATCTATCAAGGAAAAAGCATATGGGCCAGTAAGTGGATTAGGCAAGGCTTGTAAAAGCAACACAATTCATAATATCAGAGCAGGTGAATCCAAGGAAGAGAGTTGACTGGCTTGTTTGATTGTCTGGTTGAATTTGCCAGAACAAATGAACTCTTTAATAAAAAAACTAAAAAATAGCTTAAATGAATATACCAACCCCATCAAACAACCAAGTCAACTAGATAGTTCAGACCACTAGACCAGACTCAATGACCAACCAAATTGGACAAACCAATCTCAATGAAAAGCAAAGTTGGGGCGGCCAACTCGTCAGGGGTGAACCAATCTAACCGGTTCAATTGGATGAACTGTAACATCAAGAAGTCCTAAACATTAGCACACATTCTGACATGACTGTTGACTACAACTCAAGCTTTAAAATTTCAGAAAACAAGTTAACAAGTTAATTCTGAAGCCCCTGCTTTGGAATGAAGACAAGCTATAGATTAACATAATAGAGAAATAGGACAACTTAACTAAAGAGAATTAACTCATAATTCATCATCTTCTGAAGAGTAAATACCCGTTTATGAAAAACCTAGTCCCAGGACCACAATTGTAATCGACAAAGAGTTTTCAACAAAGCTTTGGCATAAGCAAAGGCAGACAAGAAAATAGCCCCAAGACATTTAAATTACCATCCTAACATCGCATGATCCAAAAATTCAAACAAACAGCTCAGACCTTACATGTGAACTTCTTCGACCATCAAGGAGAAAATGTAGATAATTAACCGGACTAACGCTCAATCACCCTTCCGTCTGAAAGAGCACCCTTCTGTGAGCCTGGCACGCCCGCCGGTCGGCTGGCAGAGCACGGTCTGGCAATTGCCACACACCACGACTGTCTGAGAGTGGCTGAACACAGTGGTTCTGCAAAATAGCCATCAAAAAGCAAATTTTGAAACGTAAAATCCAGAATAAAAGACGGAACTAATTTTTGATACATAAATTCAAAAACATAAAGCAAGAACTGAAGATCAAAAGTAAGCTGTTGGAAAAATAGGTGCTTACATGTTGAAACACCCTTGGCATTTAACATCCTGCAGATTGCATGATCGGAGTAATTAGATAAATCTGAAAAGAAAGATAAAGGAAACCAAAGTATTTGCATCGGGAAGGAGAAACTGTACCATGAAGAAGGAGTTTGGAGACTGAACGAGGCGCTTGAGCTTGTGTCTCCTCTTCTCGAGCTCGGCCGGAGGGTTCAGCAGATCTATGTCGTTGGGAAGAACCTAGTACAGAACCGAGGAAAAATTGGAAATAAAACGACACGATCATAATTTGCAATGCCCAAAACCGTTAACAAGTACAAGGATTTACCATCTCGGCGGGAGATCGAAGGAGAAACCGTGAGAAACAAGGAGAGTAGCAGATGGAATGGATGAAGAGCGGCAGCGAAGGAAGGCAGGAAAAAACTAGGGTTGAGACGCCATTGCCTGCACATAAATAGTTCGGCCTCGTTGGCTTTAGTTGAGACCATTGAACGGAGCCCATATAAGTTGGGCCGGTTGATTTGATCGGTGGGTTAGGATTGACTGGGTTAAGGTTGAACGCAACAAGTTTAAATATGATTTTTTTTATTTAATTAATTAATTTACGTATGTGTGTGTTTTTTTATAAAGAAAAACAAACAAGGGATGAGAACAAATTAAATAAATCCAGTTTATTTGCAATCCGATCGAAGTCAAATTTTCAATTAGACATGAACCTAGCTCGGTCTAGTCTAATTTGGATTCAATTAGGTTAGGTTGAACATAACCTGCCCTTGTTTGTAGGTGATGCTAAGGAAGAGTATTCAACTAACAAGTTAGGCTCCACGCGGAACAAAATTAAGTCATGTTGTATTTATGTAAATTCAGTGTGATGTTGCTTGAGTTAAACTCACATCAACCTGTGATCTTTCCGGACTTATAATACTCAATTAGCTTCCCTTTCAACCTAAGGTGGCCCAGTCATCTTGAGATCGAGGGCCACGTCAAAGATTCGATGTATCAGAGCCCGATTGAGTTGGTTCTTCTGGGATGCTTGCTTCTTCACCTCCTCTAGTGTGGGGTCAATAAGCATAGTGGTACCCTTTTGAAATAGGGACATCAAACTGACAACCACATAAAGTTGGTGGTATAGAATCATATTTATTGTCACAGGTGGAGAGGTTCACTCATGTGGTTGGTCAAGGGGCAATGTTTTGCTCGTACGATCGTCCATGAGCCCTGACCAAGGCTGGCTTAGCCACTGACATGGATCCTCTTTGGCTGATTTTTTATAAACCTTCGCATAGGTAAGTGAATGTATGATTTTTTTAGACATTTGCAAAGGCTACTTCTTTTTTATCTTCCTCTTTCAAGATCCTCATGCTCTTATTTTTGTCCCTTCATTGACTTAATCGTTGGAGGGAACGTCAGCAATGTTGGCCCTCGACTAACATTTGTTGATCTTCAGGTCTCGCCTTGAGGGGGATACCTTGCCACCATTGACAAAAGAGGAGGAAAGAAGGAAGGAGTCCGAGCTAGTGAAAAGAGACACCATCAAATTGACGTCGTCTGTGAAAAAATAATAAAAAGTTACAATAAGAAGCTCTGGGAAAACAACGACGCAGCCACAACTAGAAGAGCTAGGGGAGCAGTATCAACCTCCGTCGCCAGCTATGGTGGAAACCCCTATGGGTCTGGTTTCATGGGAGGAATTCTCGCGAATGGTAACTATTATACTAAAGACAATCTTGAGACAAGACCCTACTCCTCGTCCTAAAGGAGAAGCGGGGCCAGAAAAGGTCTCGATCGAGGAGGCACTCCCACTCGAACTCACTGCTCATAACTTAGGAGGAGCTACTTCAATCCATCATCCCAACAAGCAACCCATCACAATGAGTTGGAGGGATTGCTACTCGCTTAGAGGATGGTCGCACGACAAATGTCATTTGTCGAAAACATCCTGAAGGAGGAGTTGCCCCGACACTTCCAACCATTACACATTCATGAGTACAATGACATCGCTGATCTAGGGAGCATCTTTATCGCTTTGAGAATGTAGCTCTCCTGCATCAATACTCTGAGAGAGTCAAATGTCGGGTCTTTCTCACTACACTTATTGGACCTGCTCAACAATGGTTCAATACTCTCAAGGTGGGATCCATACAATTTTTTGACAATTGCGCCATATTATTCTTGCATCATTTCTCTAGCTCGAAAAGGTACTCACTTACTCCTCTTAGTCTCTTTAATCTCAAGAAAAAATCACATGAATCTTTGCGTGCCTACATACAGAGGTTCACCTGAGTTACTTTGGATATTCCTTCGATCGTACCCGAGATTTTAACGGGCACCTTTACCCAAAGGTTGAAGGAAGATTTATTTCGCTCCTTGTCAAAGAAACCACCGCACGATTATAATGAACTTCTCACTCGAGCTGAGAAATATATCAATATGGAAGAAGCCCAAAGAGCTCGACAAGAAGCATGAGGGACTTGACCAGCAGAAATCCCCGAATGTCGTTCAGAGCCTCGGCCTCTTCCATGGCCAATCCAACCGCTCTATCCTCCTTTCCTTGTACCTTTATGGATACCTAAGGAGAGGACGATGTAGATCTATGAAGAACATCAACTTTTGAGAAGACCATTCAATTTTGAACGAGGTCCGTGACGACCTCAAACCAATTCTTACTGTCTTTTGTCGCGAATATGGACATACTACGAATAACTATCAGGGTTTGGAAAATGAATTAGAACATGTCATGTGAATGAGCCCTTAGGTAAGGGTCTTGCTTACAACTCTGGCACATACCAGTCGAGAACTCCTCCTCAATACCCCCCCCCCCCCCAGCCAGGCCGACCAGGTGCCCTAGAGCCCCCTCTTCCTAGGCAGAATCCACCCGCATCAGAATCGCAGCATAAACCTCCCTTCCCTAGTAACCAATTGGTGTGGGGAGTCATCAATATGATTTCTGGAGAGTCCAGAAATGGTGATTCCAACCGAGCCCACAAGAGGTATAGCCAGAAGAATATTTTTCTATTAGGGGATCTGATATGGAGACTTGGCTTGTGTTGGGTTTTGGGCCAGAAGGAATGGAGGGTATCTCAACTCCCCACAATGATACTTTGATGATTCAAGCTACGATCGCCAACTTTGAGGTGGCTCAGGTCTTCATCGATGTTGGCAGTTCCATCAACATTTTATTCTGTGTAGCTTTGGAATAGATGGAGATGAGTATGGAAGACCGGTAGAACATTAACACTTCCCTTTTTGGGTTCTTGGGGCATATCATTCAACTTCTTAGTCAAATTAAGCTCTCACTTTCTTTAGGGACGGAGCTGCATTGGCAGATTATCTTGACTACCTTCACTGTGGTGGATACTGTTTTCACTTACAATATTATATTGGGCTCAGAAGATCATATTCTCTATGGGGAATGAAGTGGTGAAGTGCAAGGGCCAAAAGTAGCTCGAAAATGCTATGTAGAAATGATCTGGGTCAATCAAAAAAGAAAGATCGGGAGTTTGGTTCTGAGAGATGCATAAGTTCAACCTATGGAAGAAGCATAAGTTGTGGTGAAATATGAAACTTCCCTTGGTATCAGTCTTGGTCATTTTTGGACTAAGGAAATGGTATATTGTACTGATGGAAGAATATGGTTGGATATAACCCTTTGGATATTTAACTTTTCTAATTTTGGTCGTCATTTTTTATTTCACTTAAAAACATATATTCATTAGACAACATTTAGGAGGAACATTGATTTCTTAAGAAGGAAAGATAAAAGATGTTACAACCATACAGAAGATAATCCACAGGATCTAAACTTTCCATTACAAATCTTCAAAGCGCTTCATATTTGAGCTAGGCTAAAATAAGGAGTCAATCGACAGTTAGGCCTCGTACTCTTGTATTCGGTCTTTCTCCCTCTCTATTGAGCTAGTTGGTACCTGGACTTGGGTAGCTTTTAGATCTTTAATAATCTTTTTCAGCTCGACTTCATGGTGAAGGGAGTCGGCTAACTGCTTCAATGTTGCTTCCTTGGACCGTTTCTCCATACGGGCCCACTCTTCGAAGGTCTACACCTTAGTTATTGTAAGGGATGTTTATGCTCGGGCTGCTTTCCAATCTTCCCTAAGGATTTTCATATCTCAAGCAAGTTAATCTCGCTCCTGTTAAAGCTTATTTCCTCGAAGATGTTGGATCGAGAAAAGCGCTAGAGGGGGGGGGAGTGAATAGCACGCTTCGTACGCATTTGTAAATCGTTCATGAAACCACCAAGTCATGCAGCAGAAATTAAGACAAAGAGGGAACACAATGATTTTACTTGGTTCGCAGCCTCGTGGCTACTACTCCAAGGTCCGCAGCCAAGTTGACCGCTTTGGTGGGAATTCACTAATAACTTTCTTCTCAAAAGAGAAGAAGACTCGCTTCTTTTACAAATACTGGATTCGGTAACAAACTTACTGACCCTTAACAAATTTAGCACGAAAAGAAATGAAATAACTTAACAAACAACTCGTGTTACCAAAGTCTAGGCTCGTTTGAGCTCATAGCGGCGTCGCGGCGTTGTTGCGTCATTGTAGCGTGAGCGTAACAATGTTTCGTAGCTACAGGAACATAGTAGAGCATGTATAATGATGATCTGAAGCCTCTGGTCATGACCTTATTTTATATCTTGATCCAGGCGCTTGGATTGGTATAGGGCGTCTCTAGCAACCCTTATCCGATCCGAAGTCGTAGTTGACTCGGCCAATCCAAGCACCTGAATCCTTTTCGAGCGCCTAATTCGTTGATGTGACATCACCTAGTTGAAGCCCTATCTGACCTCTTTTGCCGTAGCTTTATCCCTTCCCAGGTGCCTAGATCCCTCCTAGGTGCTTGGAAGCTGACGTGTGTCGACCAACATGTGACACCTCATTTGGACATTGAGCTAAGTTTGAGCAGTCCAAGTGCCTGGATCCGTAGGGGCGCCTAGACTCATAGTCGCCTGGATCCATTCCAGGCGCCTGGAATCCCTTTTCCAACACTTAGCTTCCTGCATCACAAAGTTAACATAGATATATAGATGAGTATAATTGACAGCTCTTCAAGCTGTCTGGTCTCAACCTTAGATTTCTCGTGAAACCTTAGGTTGGATCAACGCCTACTACTCTCCTTTTGAGAGTGCATCCTCACCACTCTACTCGGGAGAGTTTACTTGATGCCAAGTGTAGTCCACCCGACCTACTTGGATTTTCGCTCAGCCTGACCTTGACCCTCGAGACTTTCCGCTATACCTTCGGCCCTTGACCTGTCTAGACTTCCGCCTGGTGTCCTCGACCCCGAAGACTTCTTGCCCAATGTCCTCGATCTGTCAAGACTTCTGCCTAGTCCCTCCGACCAAGATTTCCTTGCCTTATTGTAACTAGGGCTTCATTTTTCCTAACATCAACTAAGACTTCCCTGTAAGCTCAATTAACATGTTAGAAAATCACAAGACTTAACTTGAACTTATTGTCAAGATCAAAACTATAGGTTCGATCATATCATGCATCCTACACCAACAAAAGAGTCTCTTGGGCCATTTGAATTGTAGCGGCTTCCAATTGCTCCTTTAAATGGGTCACTCGGCTCTGTAATAAGCGAAAGTGGCCGCTCAGGTAGGATCCCCGCCTTGCAGCCAATGTTCTTCCTCACGCAATCCAAGCACAAGGTATTCTCGGAGATCAGCCAAGCTCATCTCGTGGAGGGGGAGGGCTCGTCTGAGTCAATTTTTTCACATAGAAAGGTTTGAGAAGCAACGATCGACTTATCAAGGTTTGTCAGCTCAAAGTACAATCCCACAGCTAGGCGCTACACCTCTGGCGAGATGATATGAGGTCCCGCAATGGTTAAGGGACCCACCCCTGGTGAGATGATACGTGGACCCACAGAAGCTGAGGGATTTGTCTCTGTTCCATGCCTCATTTCATAGGGAACCTCCAAGTGGTTCTATTTCATTATATTCTATTTATATCGCAAGGGTCCCTCTTATCTCTTTCTTCTTCGAGCTCGGGCTATAGAAGGAGGAACCGAGGGGCGGAAAGATACGAGGCCCTTCTACATATAATGGACTCACTTCGGAAAAGATGAGGTGAGGTCAGTCAATCGAGGCAAAATCTTCTTCCGACAAGACGATTGATAACTATCATTTTATCACATTATTTTAATTCATACACTTGTGATTTCAATCCTTTTGTATGTTTAATTTCACATTTATATTAACACTCATATAACCTCAAAATATGATAACTTCATAAACCAGGAGGCATACCAAGGAAAAAATCTTAACAAAGGGAAGATTAGTTTTAAGGTCGGTCGTGTAAGTACCCCGGGATAGTTTTGATATGATTAACCGAGTTAGGTTAGGTCCTATGTTTTTTGATCCTTGTGTCTAAGTGTGCAGGAACTTAGAAACATAAGAAGTCGAGCGGAAGACGCAGCAGACGAGAAGGATGA
>JBBUKS010000055.1:3908008-3927008 GCA_038050645.1 Hedychium gardnerianum | reverse complement strand
GCGTGGATTTGTCGGTACTCATCCAGGGCTTGGATTGCTGCCTGGGCTGCCCTCTTTTGGATCTGGCCCAACTGGATAGTATAGGCTTCGTATTCTTCGAGCAAGATACTTCCTGAGGCCCGCTGTCTGTAGTGGTCAAGTGTTTGCTGGTAGGCTGCCAGCTTTTGGTAATGGCGTGGATCACTTGGTTGACGTGGCCCAGTATCCTCGGGTTGGGCTTCCGTTCTAGCTCCTTCAGCGTCTCCACTATCTGGGTTGTTTGATCCATGCGCTCCTTGCTCCATCCTGAAAATATTAACATAGTTATTAGCCTAGATAGGGTATCTGCGAGCTGGTTGTCCTTGCCGCTTATATGCTCAAATGTCACTTCAACTCCTATGCCAGTAATATAGTCCACGAATGCCACCCAGCGAACCCTTGAAGGTTTGTTAGTTGCCATTTTGTCGAAAAAGCTGATTATCGCTTGGCAATCAGTTCTTATCAGGATCTCCTTCTGGTTTAGGTAGTAAATTTTTAATGCCTCTATGGTCTTCATGACCGCATGTATTTCTGCATCAATGGTGGACTTGATAGGGTCAAACTTCCCGCTAGCATAGGTGCAGATCTTCTCAGTAGATTGGGGGTCATTTTTACGGGGCTTCCATTTGCAGATGCCCCCATCCCTCCATGCACCCATCTGTTTCAAGGATTATAAAGCAGTTTTCAGGGGGTACCTCAAGATCTGGGAGACTCTGGACCTTTTCCTTAATCATTTTCACCAGCTCCCAATCCTTGGAGTTCATCGCCTTTTCTCCCGTAGCACTAGTCTTTGCGTACAAAGGACTTAGCAACTTTCCTAGGTTGGGAATATAAGTCCTTGCGTAGTTTAATATTCCCAGCCATGATCGTAATCCTCTCTTGGTCGTTAAGTCTTCTTCCTTGAATTCAATTATTCTTTTGATAATGTGGGGCTGAAGCTTCACTTTGCTGTTTCCCAGAATTGCCCCTAGGAATTCAATTTCTTTGACCGCGACCTTCATCTTGGTTGGACTTAGTATGAGCCCATTCTTTTTGCAGATTTTCAACATTTCACACAGGTGCTTTTCATGTTCTGCCTCTGTGTTGGAGAACACAAGTATATCATCTATGTATACTGCAATGAAATGTTTCGTACCTCTAAAGCATTGGTCCATCTTTCTTTGGAAAATAGTCGGGGCATTTTTTAGCCCAAAGGGCATGACCAACCATTCATATAGTCCATCCGGGACCCAGAAGGCTGTCCACTCAATCGAGTCCAGGTGCATTGCAACTTGGTGGAAACCTGACTTCAAATCAAACTTTGAGTAAATTTTGTTATTACTGACCTTCTTGATGATGGTATTGATTCTTGGGAGAGAGTATTGGTCCTTGTTTGTATTATCGTTCAATCTCTTGTAGTTAAATATCATCCTCTCTTTGCCCTTCGTTTCTTTTCCTGTCTTGGGGTCTATTGTAGTACCTGAGTTGACTATCATAGCCGTAGTGCGGTGACAACTCTTGCTTGGTCTTATTACTTTGATATCAAACAGTATTTTTACGTGCTTTGAGAAGACTTCCGATGTTAACCATGATATTTGCTACTATCAGTGAGTGAGTACCACGCTACTACTAATTGCGAGCTTAAGCACATTGTTTTTCGTTGGCACCATTTTTTGTCCGTATTGTTCATGCATTTTGTTCTCTAGTAAACGCCATTCCATGCCAATGTTGGTTTCCAAGTAGTTGATAATGATATCCTAAATTTCAAGAATAAGGTTAAGGTGCCGATAAAGGCAGCCTGGGACATCCGGTGGACTCGATAAATAGAGATCAATTCAACATTATATGGTTCGAGGTAAATCCGGTACGCGCCCTTAAGTTAATCCGGGGTGTTTAATTAATTAGTGGATGATAAATTTATTATAATAAGACAAGGGTCAAATTTCAATGGGCGTGTATATATTTTTTAAAAAAAAATCTCCCATCCCCAGTAAGGGTATAATCGAACCAAGACAAGCCCAATAATAAGAGGCTCGAGCTCGAGCTCAGCTAGTTTTTCCTAAGCTCGAGCTCGATTCGAGTTCGATTCGAACTTTAATTCTTAAGTTTGAGCTCGTTTCATAATGAAATTAAATAATTCGCTAATGGCTCGAGTTTGGCTGAAAAAAATTGATTTAAAAAATAAATGAGTTTATATATATATAAAATAAGATAAACGAGTCTCTTAATGAACATATTACGAATCTCTTAACGAACACGCTCGCGAGCCTCTAAACGAACATGTTTGCGAGCTCACAAACCAAATACGATTAAGCTCGAGTTCGATTTGATAATATTTTCGAGCTCAGCTCGTTAACTTAATCGAATGAACTCGAATGAATTTTTTTTTTCAAATCGAGACCTAAATAGCTCGTAAGCAGTTTGACTCATTTACACCCTTATCCCTAGTCACTTGGCGGTCGACTATAAGTTGACCCTATGATTTACTTCCTTTCACATAATCTGAGACTAATTGTGAAGAGTGCCTAGAATAAGTATAATCATCTTTTACTATAAAAAGTAAATTCGAAACGTGCCCTCGACTTATTGTGGCAATGGAATGATGCTCATGCAGTCGCTCAAGTATTTACGATTTGATTTCCAATTATAGTATATTATAGAGTATTTTCATCTAATTGAATGATAAATCTAGGATATTGGACTACTAGGCTATCTTTTGCGAGTAATTTCAGATTTATCCTAATGACCAGTAAGAAATTTTCATAGAACTGAATCGGTCATCCTAAAATCAATCGAAATAATTGATGCTAACTAAAAATAATAATAAATCTGAGACATTAACTACTGGATGATGAGATACTTGCACTTTTGAATTTATCTTAACAATCGATAAAAAAAAAATTATGAGATCGAATTAATTATTTTCGAGATTAATCAATTTGAATAGCCTAAATACTGAGTTAGTAAAAAAAAAGTATTTTTTTTTTATTGACCAATTTGATCTATTCTCTTTTGGTGCGACCAGTTTACCTCGTTAACCAAGCATAATAAACCTGCACCACTTTATTGACCTGTCCCATTTGATCGCCCGACCCACTTAGATTTCTCACGCTCTTAGCCAACTCAGCTCGTTCTTCTCGACTAGTTCGACTCGTCTAATCAGAACAATCTGCCAAGCTCATCTACACATTCAATTCACCCAACCCACTAATCTTAATGACCTGTTCTGCCTATTAGGCTCAGTCAGTCCATTCGTCCAGCTTTGCCCCACTCATCCAATCCATCCACTTGTTCAGCTATGTTGCTCGATTCACTCATTTTGTCTATCAAAATTTTAATTTTAAAATGATAATTTATTAATAAATATTGAACTTGATAAGGCTGGAATAAAGTGCCCATTCACACTCATACCTACCAAACATATCGTTAGTTTACAATCTACCGATTGTATACAGGAATTCTAAATGCAACTATGCAAAGAAAGTAGTAACAAAGTGAATACAGACATCACGTAGTAAGTGGGATTTTTTTTTTTTTTCAGACAAGGCAAATCAAAATACAACGATGATACAACTCATGAACGTACTTCTCTCTCTCTCTCTCTCTTCACACTTTATCTTGCATCAGTCTTTATCTTCAATTTGTCTTCTCTTTTATTCTCTTCTTATTTCATAACTTAAATTCAGGCAAAGTGAGTCAATACTAATGAATGTAATAACAATATCCAGCT
The DNA here is from genome assembly GCA_038050645.1 of Hedychium gardnerianum. Taxonomy (NCBI): domain Eukaryota; kingdom Viridiplantae; phylum Streptophyta; class Magnoliopsida; order Zingiberales; family Zingiberaceae; genus Hedychium; species Hedychium gardnerianum. The sequence continues at coordinate 3,923,281 of JBBUKS010000055.1, read as the reverse complement.
ACAAAGTTATGGTGTCAATCAAAGTAGACCACACTATATTTGTGCTCAAACTAGCATAGAGTTAAGTCTTGCTAAATCGAGCACGGGACTAGGCCGACGACAACTAGATCAGCACCGACAACTAAACCGGTGACAAACAGGCCTATCGCAACCAAATTTTATTTAAATTTTAAATTTTAATACAGAAAATTGGATATCATCTCTTTTACCCCTAAAATCATTCTAAAACAATCAAAATCTTACTAAATTACCCTTCATTTAAAAAAAGAAAGAAAAATCCTACATATCATTTTTAAAATATATATATATTTATTATTGAATTTCTGAACTATCAAGTCAGATTAAGCCAGAGCCAATCATGTTGCACTCATGAGGTTAGGGTTGGAATAGACCTATGTTGTGCTTGGGGTGGCCTAGTTTAGTTCTGTGCTGGCTAAGCTTGGTTGGCACGGCGCGGCACTACCTCTAGTTTTACCATTTGTGAATGACTATTACTCTACTAGATGATACAAGTAATACAGACAGACCCAGAACTAGTTATATGCAATTACACAACAAAATCTAACAAAATCATGTCATTAGTGATGATTATTTGAGGGACATTTCCAAACATTTGAAGATTTACCCCTTCACCATTCACAATGTACAACATCCCCTTGTTAAGCGTGTGAACTGCCGTGTTAAGAGAGGCCTTAAACTTCCACTGGAATGAACCAAGATTATACAGTGCCTCCTGGTTCAGTACAAATTCAGTTTCATATCATAAAGAAAATAGAAAATTGTAATTGAGATATTCAAGGAAAAAAAACTTTTCATTGAAACACACCTTTGTCAGCACCTTTATGGACACCATTTGAAAGTCTTGATCCTCTATTTCACTGTGGTAAACAATAAGATCATTCATATAGCTCCCTGACTTCTGCAGGTAACTCTCATCCATTTTCAGGTTAGCTGATGATCTTTCAGCAAACTAGGTGTTGCTTCATTAACACCAAGAACTTTCATTGGCATAATGATTGTCATTGCTTCAAAATGCAAGGATGGTATTTCATCAAGGTGATGATTACTTCACAGCAGCTTAAGAGTGCAAAGGCTACACTTTCTAACTTTACACGGTTGTACCCCTTTTTGATGAAACCAGAGAAGAAAGTTAAACTCAACATCCACCTATTCTGTAAATTCATTCAGTTTTGTAGGCAGTTCTTTATAAATTTCTCCGGAGCACATTTTCTACTGCCAACGTTTCGTAGCTCTGGCAGGCGATGGTGTTCTAACATGGTTTGTGCCTTTTCTTGAGTCTGACAATGTAAGAGTTTTCAGTAACCATAACTAATGGAAAGAAAAAAAGTATATTTAAATAAGGATGCTAGAGCTTCTTCTTTCCCAAATAAAACTAGTCTTTAGACATGAAAAAATATTATATAACTATATCTTTACATCTTGATTAAGTAGCAGAAACATAACAATGATATCTCCATTACTTGATTATTTTTCTGTTTACCAATCAGAACGAAAAGTAATATATAAGCAAATTGTGAGAAGAACAGCGCTGGATGATTTCCGGAGGAACTTATAAAGTTAACTATCACATGGAACTAATTCTAAACGTAGTCCCAACTACCAATTCTCTTTAGAAATTGTTTGGACTACACTATGCTAGACATACTCCAAGAATTAAGAAGACTGATTATTTAAACACTCAAGAGAGTGAGAGACTGGGAATTCTTCAGCAAAAAAGGTTGAACACACAGGTGATGCAATGGCTGAAGGTCAAACTTACTTGCAGGCTTCAATGCATCGTTTATTTTTGGCTTGAAGACTGTGTCCTGTCCAATCGTTTTCAGAGGTGGTTTAGGTATTCTTGCTGGTATCTTAATCCTGCATTTATCATATTAAATGGTTATAACAAACTTACAAAAAATCAATTCATATTCAGAAGGATACTACAATAACCATAAGGAGCATAACAAGTGAACAAGAAGTTCGTTGAAGGATGTAAACAAGGGAAGATTTAAAAGTATTAACTCTTACTCTTTTGGAGTTTCAGATGGTTTCTTTTGTTCAGTGAAGAGGGAGAACTCCACGGCACAGTTCCTTGAACCATCTGTATCTGCTACCATGGAGGAGGGTACACTGTCAGATATGTCACTTAACCTTTCCTCTGCATCTCCATCATGAATGTCTAAAAGCTCTACATCGGCAGAACTACTACGAACCAGTTTCTGTACTGTTGGAAGTGAAAATCCTTGTCTCCTGTATTTATCTTCTTCTGCAGACTTCTGTGAACTAGATTCAGAATGATATCCATTCTCTGAGTTATTCTCATGATTTTTGGCTGTCTTACTTTTGTTCACTGGCTTTCGACCCAATATTTTTTGTTTTAGTTGTACCGTAGCACCTAAGATTGAAATGCCACCAGGAGGGGAGGAATTTTGTTTCAATAGGCCCTTACTATGCCTTTCTATTTTTGCATCAGGAGACTGTGATCTGAGAATTTTCACTTGTTTCAGTTGTTCGATCTCCTCCTCTTTCCTTGCAATTGTATCTTTAAGTGATGCTACCTGCAATTTCAAATCAAAGATCAGAGGGACATTCTGGACTTGGTTTTTATCAATTGATTTGAAAATTTAATTAGTAACTCAGATCAAATAAAATATCTTGTTATTGATGACTTGGTTAACTCCATTAAAACCACCACTTGGGTTATATGTGACCTTGTTAGCTACTTCTCAATATGCAACAATGTCCGATATGAAAGGTTTGTTTAATACAAAAAGTTACTTGATTGCATTTGCTCAAAAATTGAAGTTAATTACTACTCATAGAACTCGTATCTTGAAATTTTCAAGATTTCACAAGTTATACACTTTTATGTTGGTGGATATTCCCTGATCAAATAAATTGAAGCTTTCATAAGTTTGTCGTCTTGGATGACTGGTGAACCCTGAGCTTTACACATATTTTCTTCAAGTGGCAACATGTTCAATTGTTCATTGTCAGAAAACACGGAAACCATTGATATTTGGTAATTCAATATCCAAGCATTGCAATTGATAGAAGGAAATGCAGTTGAACATCTACTAAAGTTGTAATTGAAAAATATCTTTTTGAAATTTAGTTGTTTTGGATACACATAGGCAATGTAACTACAGTTTTATGTGGGCATCCAAAACTGAAAACCAAAAATATCAAACTTTCAAACTGAGCTGAAAATTTAGATCCATCAGTTTCAGCATAATAAATATCTATATCTTTTGATGAGTTGTGATGTTGTATGTATTATGTTTTTTGGTTTACACATAGGTTTGGTTCACTATGGAACCATTGGTTTCCATATTAGTTGTGTTTTGGTTTGAATATCTCCAACTTAAAATCTTAAGTTGGTTTATAATTTTCTTGATGAATTGATAAACGCAAGTGTGTCCGCCTCTAACTAGTCTAGTTTATAAAATTATTCTGCATCATGATAAATAATTTGTGGTTGAAATTTTTGTTCGAGATATCTTTGTGATTGACATGCAAATATTTCAGTAATTTATTTCAGTTCAAAAAATGGATTTTGGTTAATGCGTGTTCTTGCTTTAGTTGAAAGGAAAACTTTATAGTTTACTGTCATTAACCATAAATGCAAAACTGAGAAAAGAACCAGAATACATGGCTACCTGTTCAATCAAGTCTCTAACTTCTTTGCCCTCTTTTTGGCTCCTTGCTGCACCTAACTCCACCCCAGAAACCCTTTCAGCAAATTTCAAGGTACTTAAGGTCTCTGAGTATGATCCAACATCTGGATTTATCTGTACAAACATAAGTGTCTTAGCATGTCCACCTGCATAATTAGTGTCTAAGTCAGGAGTACAAACACAACATTGTCACAATCTAAACAGGAAGATAGAATGGACACCTAAAGAACTCTGCAGAACTTGAGTAAGCTTGCTGTTTCTGTATGGTACATGAGAGCTTTTCTGTGATAGAGCAAAGATAACATCCCCAAGTGCAGACAAAGATTTATTGATATGCTGTGCTTCCTTGAGCCTATCACCAACGACTTCAGCACGGTCAACGCGCTCACTTCCAGCAAGATCTACCAGATGAAGGGAACCACGCAAAGTAGTTTCGCTTTTCAAATCGGTTCCTTGAACATGAACAGTAAGAATACTGTAACATAACAGCATATGTAATTAGTGTAAAACCAATGAGATAATCAAAGGATATAATAATATAACTGCACATAATTGACTAGAAGCTAGAACCTGTGTGACCGGCTGCTTCTTTCATTTAAAGCAGTGGAACAAACAGCCCTGTTTAGATGTCCTATTTTCATTAGTTCCAAGACATCTGAAGTTGTTTCAACAGGATGGATAGTTGCATCAGGGACAGCAAGCCCATTGGGTTGAGTAGTAGCCATAATCCCAAGTGTATGATAGTTAATAGGAAACAATTGAAAAAAAATCTAGGGAACTGATTCCAAGAATCACTAAAGAATAGGAAGAATGGGAAAATAACTGATAACATAAAGAAAAGGAATATTAAATGCCCTAAACTGAGGTATTTTATTCACATAGAGTTCCAAAGGTCTTCCTAACATGAAAAGGCAGGCCCTAGTACATACAATGGTAAGAAAACTGCAGAATTAAGGATATCTTTGTTGTGAGCCATGATTTGGAAGGAGATCACGCACTTGCTCGTTATATATTTCAACCATTTGAACACTCACTTCGTGCCTAAAGGTGCCACTTTTACTCCGAGAAATATTAAAAAGGTCATTCAGAGCACGATAGTTTACACCCCAGTCTTTCTCAGATCCTCCATCAGGTCCTGTCTGGAAAAAGATTTTAGTTTCACAATAGACTAATTCACCAAGGGACAGTAAAATGCTGAGGGAATTTCATTTTCATTGAACCTCAACAGTCGAACTAAAGATGAGAACAAGATGAACTTAGATTCTGCCTACCATTGTATATGTTTTCCCTGATCCAGTCTGACCGTATGCAAATATACAAACATTGTAACCATCAATAACAGATCGTATTAAGGGCCGAGTGTCTAGGAAGACCTCCTCTACATGCATGAAAAAAGATATCTTAGATAAAGGAACAACTCTGAAACTACATAATCATATGCCATTATCCTGAAACTAATAGCTACATGGATCAAAATGCATATGGAACAAAAAATTTACTCAGCCACAAGATCAGGAACCTTGAGTAGCAGAGGGACCAAACACCTTGTTGTAATTGAATATTCTTTTACCATCTTTTCCTTGTTTACTTGGGTTTACAAGCACTAGCTCACCATTCTCACCGATATTCTCTACACTTGTTTGTCTTTTATTTTCTTCTGAAAGAAATGGCCTTATCCTACAGTAAACTCTAATATTTCCTGTCATAAGAGTATAAACAAACTAAGTCAAGAATTTAAGTAGAAGAGCAATGGTAGACTGTCATGCTTAACGAACACCTTTTAGTTCCTGAACCTCATTATATAACTTCCGGTTTTCTGCAAGAACTTCGTGATAACTGTCTGCTGCATCTGTTAGCATTTTCATCTTCTCCCCTATATGAACCAGAAAGATAACAAACGCTCAAGATATGAAAGTTAAAGTATTCATTAGCAAAAAAATTATTACCAAGATTAGTGAATTCTTCGGACCATCTTTTTTCTGTATCCACAAATTTATGCTTCGTGGAATTATAGGATTCCCTCAAACCCTGGCACAACACCCGATTGCTCATTTCTTTATGTCACATAAGGACAAAAACAGTTGAGAACGAGCAGAAATACCTGAACTGATTGCAGAAGTAAAGCTATGAAACTTTGGGAAATGTCTACTTTCTTACTCCAATTTTGATATTTAGAGCTTATCTCTGCTTCTATCTGTTCTCTTCTTTCCCTAGATTCTGATAGTAGACATTCAGCCTCCTTCAACCTTTGCTTTAACTCCAACTCAGAATCATTAGCATTTCTTTCCATCTGCTGAAGCTGTTCTTGATATGACCTTTTCATCGTTTCTAAAGTCTGCTTAAGTTCTGAAACTACTTTGTCTCTTTTGTCTTTATCCTTGATTATTCTAATGATATCTTCAGAATGTATCTTCTTTTCTTCAGTTTTGGATTTTTCAGCCTGTAGGACCATGATTTATAATGTTGATGAGTAGATACAAAGATTTTTTGATATTTGCCTATGAAAACTTCAATCAGGTCGAGTTGGTCCAGTAGCATGCTTCAATTTCATGGCAAGATCCCTATTTTATATTGTTTGGCCATGTATTAGGAGTAAACTTTGAAGCTTGATAGATAGTTTTTTTTATGAAGCTTTCATTTGAGAATTATCCAAATTAGAACATTGACCTTGTCTGCAGGTATTCTGTATGTGGTTTGGCCATGAAGCATGAGTTCCATCATCACTAAGGATATTGTAGGCCACTCTGGTCAAGTGTCTTAATTGTCCTTCAACATACCATCAAGATTGACTACAAGTTTTGAAGGGAGGGATAGATCTAATAATAATGCAAGCCTGGATCGGAGGGTTACATATAGAAGTCAATGTCCCAGGCACCATCTTGGCTTATGTTGTGTTGGATGAAAATAGGAGAGAAAAGAAAAAATATGAAATACATGATTGGTTTCTCTTATTTATTTGGAACGAAATAGAAAAGAGGATGGCATTTAATTCCATCCGTATCCTGTACTTTTTTTCTGCCCAAATCAAGTGGAAATAAATGGAAACAAATTTACACATCTCATAAGTACAAAAAAAGGCAAGTGTGAGTATCTCTCCTTTCAAGTCCGACTAAATAAACAAAGCAAATGTAATAGAGTTTAAATAAATTCATTTCATTTCATTTTTTTATTCAATTAAACTATTTTATTTTCCTTCTATTTCCTCTCCAAGTAAACACATCATTAATGCAATCCAAAGATATCTGACAATGGCAATTTGGAAGAGGTCAGCAAAAAAAGCAACTACTCTTTCTTCAAGAAAATCAGATACATCACGAGTGTAACTGTTCAAACATCACCTGATAGTTCACTGGATAAAGTCACAGTTTGATTAATGGCAAAGGGACACACTCAAATACACAATGTTGATTGTATGCATCTTGTTTTCATTGTTATGATTTCAATTCCTGTTTTTCTCACCTTTATAGTGTCTCAATGGCCCCTAAATAGCCAGATATCAAGAATGTTTTTCTTCAAAATGATTCCGATGATGCGTATATGGTGTCGTTTAAGGTGTGTATAACCTCGTGTAACCTGCAAAAAATCTTTGTACAAGCTGAAGCAATCTCCCAATTCATGGTTTGGTAAGTTGCTCTTGTCCACTTTGACATGATCGCAAGTGAGTTGAACAATTTGATGTTTCATATTACTTCTGAGTTTGAAAAGTGTATCATATTGGGAGGAATAGATGACCACCCTTAGTCGATTATTATATTCTTTCAGAAGGAAATCAAATATCTTAGAAAAGCAAATGACTACAAGTGTAACACTAAGTGTAGAGATGATATATATGGCAGTGGTCTTGGCCACATGTGAGCTTGTTGGCCCAAACAACTAATAATTGAGTTTGGTATTGAACTTACTAAATCAATGAAGCAATATTATGATAATCAGATTGATAATCAATTTGTCATTAGAATTGCTCCACAATCTTTCATTAGAGGACAAAACATAGATTTTCATGTTGTCAGAAAAAGGTGCAATCCTATTTTTATTAGTGTCATATACTGATGGGACTGTCAAGTTCAACTAAATTAGAATAAATCTGCAAATAAAAGAATAAAAAAAGAGACTACCTTTAGCTGATCAAGCTGGTTCATTACCATCTGAGTCAGGAAGAAACAATTCATTAGGTAGGGCCAAAAAGGTAAGCGTGCGATATGAGAGTAATACCCTGTACTGAAATGTAAGTACCTGTGCTTCTTCATTTGATGCATTTGCTAGTGTTTCTAGCACTCTGATCCTTGATTGAAATTTGTCTTCTCGAGCTTTAATCAGATTATTTTGCTTTTACAAAAAAAAAACTGTAGGATATAGATTTTGCTAGATATAATGAATGTGAAACACACTTTCTTACATTTCGTATATGATCTGCTTGTGCTGCAATGCGCCTTTCAATCTCCTGTATAACCTTTTTCAGAAGGCATGCTACACGCTGGGACAAAAAATAAAGGAGCACTAAAATCTGAGAAATGTTTCATTCTTATCAACATAAGCTAAAAGTGCGTAAAGACAAAAAGTTACAGGTCTTAAAGCTGAGGTGAACTGATTCTACAGAAACAAACTAAATTTTCCAAGACATGGGTACCTACAAAAGGTATTTCGCCATTCCCCCTTTCAATACTTTCTTCAAGAATTCCATGAATGACACTTAAAAGAGATTGAGTGGGGGCATTCTGCAAACAGTGATTAATAAAAATATATGTAAGAAATGATGAACAGATCATGTGAAGATATAAGAACTTATTTGAAAACAAACCTCTATCATGGTAGCTTACATCTAAACTGTTTGATTTCAACATTTCTGAAATCTTAGCAGCAGGAAGTTGACTGTAGCGTCCTTGTTTTAGTTGGAAAACCTCATGGAACTTATGTCCGTTACGATCAGAATGAGGAGTTGATGGTTCTAACATAAAACGAATTTTACTTAAGAAAATCGGGATAGAAAATTAAACCTAAATCATCTCTAGGAGTTGTGGAATCCCATAGGTTTCATGCTTTCAAGTGTCTATGACCATGATTTGTCCTCAAATTTTTTAAGCTTAAGCAGATGAAGGTAAAAGAACATTCTTCTCTTCTCAAAAATAAGAAAACCTATGGGGAATCAAATGAAGAACAACTTTTTTAAAACACATTTGAGATTGGAGAAAAACAATGAAGGAAAAATACATCACAAACATGGCCTAGTATTAACTATATAGTTCCACATCTTTCCTTAATTTACATAAATATTAACTGTACAGCTTCTAGAGTGTTTGCTATCTTATTTTCAACTAATAATCTTATTGGTGACTATAATTATTCCCAAAACATTTATCTGTTGAGAGATCAACTAATTATACTTATCTCACATGAGTATGGGCAAGTGGACTGCTGCAGTATACTAGAACAAGCCCCAAACATTACTGAACTAACAAGGGATATATTAATCTTAACAATGTTAATAACTGGTGGAGTTTACACCCAGGTCTTCTGGTTTTAATACCATGTTAAGTTCTGTATATGAGCACTTATCCTACAAATTCAAGCAATCAGAAATCGATACAAATCTACACTTTTCCTCAAAACTCATCCCTGTGTGACAAACTAGAAAAGATAGAAACCATGTGTCCTGATGTGCGTAGATTATATATGTTTTTTTGGCATTATTTGTTGAACATCTACTTGTATTTCACTAAGTATGATCTACATTATCGCACTCTATCTCATATTATTATCATGCTTTTACTCTTTTAGTTCGGAGATCTGCTCTTTTTGTATTTTCATTGACAGGACGCAATTTGAAGCTAAAATGGAGCAAAATGGACATTGGAGCAAGCTTGGGGAGCAAAACCAGCAAGCATGGTCATGCCACTTCAAGACACGGTCGTGCCATCTCAAGCCAAGCATGATCGTGCCTCACAGGCACGACCGTGCTTCATATGCCGGCTCTCACAGAAGCTCCCACGGTCAGGTCGTGCAAAAAAGCACGGTCGTGTCTCTTCAAGAGCACTCCAACAGAATTCCAGAACCTCCCACGGTCAGACCGTGCCAAAAGGCACGGCCGTGTCTTTTTCCTGGAGACTCACACCGCATGGCCGTGCCTCATAGGCACGATCGTGTGGCGATATGACATGGTCATGGGGCCTATAAAAAGGAGTCAAGATCCCCATTTCAAAGGAAGGAAAGGTTTCCCCTTGGTGGGAACCTACGAGGTCCGTTTCCTAGCCAATTTCAACGATCCGTCCACCTCCAGAGTAAGAATTTCATCTAAGAAGACCGGCAAAACATCGATAAGCATCTCTTCTTCTCTATTCGTCTTAGAATTATAAGAATACATCATTTCTTGTCTCTTGGTTGCATTCTCTTTGCTATGGAGTAGATTTCCTAGATTCTAGGATGTAAGGAGTAATTGTGATGTGATGTATTACCTATGGATTTACCAATTTCCTTATTCTATGAAGTGTTTATGACTTGTTCCATGTATGTGATGCCTTGTTTATGTTTGATTGAATGTGTGTGAAATGTATGCATATATATGTGAAGAATTGGTCATCATGTAGAGGAGATACTTTAGATTGTATGCCCGGGGAGCCCTTAGTGACAAAGGATTACCTTAACCGAACATTCTAGAGTCTTCACCCTGAAATGAGGACTAATTATCCATAAAGGATTAGCTAATTAGTGTTTAATGGATTTTCACTAATTCAATGTTAGGAAGTGACTTGTGTAATCTAGACTGTATGCCCGGGGAGCCCTTAGTGACAGAGGGCTACCTTAACCGGACTTTCTATGTTATCTCTTCTACTTAATAACATTGAATGAAAATAGTATAAATACTCCGGTGTGATCTTCGCGAGGTCATACCGGTAATTTGGTTAAAATCCCTACAAGAATATAAACATGGAGGTAGGGAGATGAACAATCCATAGAATCATCAACTAGCATCATAATGAAACCTAAGTCCTTGGATCGCCTTCCCAAACCATCTTTTCTCTCAACAACCAACCTCTCTCATCTTGGATCTCTCTCTCACTCTCACTCTCTCTCTCAAGCTCTAGTTCACAAGCTTTCAACCAACTTTCGATTGTCTAGATAACTTGTTTTGTGGACTCATTAGTGCTTAATCCACAGTCCGGATCGATATTTTTTATTACGACTTTACCGTGCACTTGCGGTGAGACAACACGTCCTTGCTCAACGCATGGAGTAACTTAAGAGAGGGTATTTGTTCTTTTTAAGTACTTACAGTCACAATATTGTAACTGGCAAGCTCCTTATCAAGTGGACACATTCCAGAAATTTAAGTTGCTAAAACATGCCTTAATCTAGAGTATTATATTCTTAACGATATGAATGTTAAATTAGTTGCTTAGTTTGATAATGCAAATTAACAATTATTAGTTTTACTGTGTGATTAATTTCCACAAATAATAGTCGATAGTGGGGACTCATGGCTTGCTATTGTATTAAGCGTTACAAAAACAAGAATATTCAATTGGCGGCTGATCAACATTGTGCTTTAATTCACTAGTAGTTAATACTAGATCACAGTAGCTATAGCTTCAAATGAATGTTCACAACCATACCTGAGAAAACTGGACTAGCTTGTAGCAGGTGTTTCAATCGCAAATCTACCAGGCTGTTTTGCCCGTCCTCTGCTGAATCTGCAGACTTTTCTGCACTATAATAACTATTCTCCCTGAAAAATTTCAGTGATTTGACCCTTTTGATTTCTATAGGTTTTGACCTTCGTCTTGCTTCAACCACATGATTCAATGGTGACTTTGTATTTTCTTCACCAAAATTGCAGCAGAGATGATTCTTGAGACACCAAAGGCAATATATTACTGCAGTCATAGGTCCCTGATTCCACAACAAATAAAATGAACTTCAATAAAATATTTCGGTTGCATTTATTCTATCATTTGTTACAGCTATATCCATCATAGAACAAATACAAAAGAAAGATCAACAAGTTCCAGATACTCCTAAAAGCCTGGGAAGGTCAATCTATGTAGTCTTGTTAGCTTTTCGTGTAAAGGGGATGATTTCTGACAAAAAATCTTGGTTACCTAGCTCACAAAAGAATATCACCAGTAATTCTAGTACGGCATGTACATGTCTACCTGTTCAAAGTCTGAAAGTTTGAATCCAGGCAATCCCATCTGCTCAACGGCCGAAATAAACCTAATTATACAATCAAAACGCTTCTCAGTGGAAACACGACTCCCATTACCAATCTGCGAAATGTTCACGCAACAATTAAGGAAAAAAAAAAAAGAATCTTCCACTGAAAACAAACATCAAAAACATTGCGGGCGTTATCGGTCAAGAACCCCACCACTTCCGATCCAAAAAGTCTGAACCTGTTGAGGATGCGGAATAATACAGCACCATCGAGCAACCTCGCACGAAGCCCTTCCTCCGACGCATCGATATCCACGACGAGGTCCGGGAACAAGCCGTCGATCCATTCCACCACTTCAGCTCGCCTCTTGGCTGAAAAAGAATCAATCAATCCACCCACCCATTCCTAAAACAGAATGCGCATTCAAAAGCGGGAACGAATGGCTATCTCACCGAGTTCCTCGTCGATGTTCAGATTGTCCATCTTCGGGTCGGCGCATCCTCGGCTCGCCGGAGTGCCGTCGGAGTGAGACAGTTCAGGCGACACCCCTAATTTCATGGGGCGGGCTGGCGATCGGACAAGCGGCCGAAAAGATCCAACAGGAAGGGTTTGGAAGCTTGCGGCTTTCGATGGAGAGGGGAGGAGGGAACCGACATTGTCGCCCGGCCCTGTGGAAGCCCGGGAACAACTCCGCGCTTCCAGCTTCGCGCCATTCAATGCCCCGCGCGTCTCCTTAACAGGCTACTGCTCATATCGGATCATTTTATATTCAGATCCGATACAGTCAAATGCCCTCACACATTTCTGTCGTCGAGACTCGATCCGGGTTCCTTTAGCAGACAGTTGCGTCACTCGGGCCGGATCTTCGATCGAATAGATCCGATTCGGTCCGTTAAATGCAAAATAGTCACTTCACGTTTTCTTCACCCAACAGTTGGCGCATTTGTTTACCTTCCAATTATATTTGAGAACACTAGAGGGCCCCAGTTCATTACACGTCAATGAAAGTCCAAATAAAAAACTAAATTTTTTTAAAAAAACAATAATAGGCTAATTAAAGATTTAAAATCAAAACTTATAAGTGATAGGTTTAGTCAATATAATTAATCATTGATGAACTTAATTAGTCATTTAGGTCTTCATTTCTATATAGTGGAGATAATTCTCATATATATAGATTTAATTTTTATTTTTATTTGAGTTGTAATGATGATTTAAATTAGGGACGGATTTGGATTTAAGAATTAGAGGTAGACTGGACTTTGAATATGAAAGAATGAATTTGAGTAAACTAAATAAAAAATTTACATAAATAATTATGCTTTTGCCGAGCTAAGCTAGACATTATATGGATCCTCATATATAGTCTATCTAGACATTTTCAAATAGACTTCATTTTGATTTTTTAGGATTTTAGATTACCCTAAAATTATAGATAAAGGGGGTAATAGTCACACATATCACTCTTGTTTACTTTTTAATCCAAAACATGGTAAAACTCTCATTTTTTGTTCTTCGATTTATCAACTTAAATTCTAAGATTATAACGCCTTTTACCTCCTATACCTCAAGTTTGTGCTTCCAAGATTTTTTATCATTTATTTTATCGATTGAGACTTTTCTTATTTCTTCTTTAAATTTGTTATGAATTTATAAGAAATTCTTATTAGATTCGCATCACATTGTCATTTTTGGTGTCTATTACAACTACAAAATCAGTAAATCCTTTACTCCATCAAATGAAGGATGGAAAGAAAGGGAATAGAAAAGAAGAGATAGAAAGGAAATATGAAAAAGGAGGAGGAAAAGGAATCTTCCGACAGCCGCGACCAACCAAGCGAGCTCGTAGCAGCCGCGCGGCTAAGGCACCAATGTTTAAGACACATTAAGAAGACGTGAACGATAACTTGGTCTCTTTATTGATAATTGATAATGACTATTCTTTTGTGTCGAATCATAGATTTAAATCATTTCTTTCATGTGTTTATGACAAAAAAGAAAAGAAACAACAGAATTCAAATGGTGAACAAAAAGGTGAGTGTTCTTGATAAAAAGTAGTAGGATGGCAACTTCTCATGGCCTTTTGTGGATGTGGAGGAGACGGCAAGGCCATGTGGTTGACTCAGGACTCAGTCGATATAGAGCCATGTTGGTCTGACTCAAGATTGACTCGGTCTAGCCTGAAGCTGAGTTCAGGTGAAGCCATCAGACTTAGAGGAGTCGCGTCACTACGGTCGACCTACGTCGAGTTTGATGGGAGACTCAGTTAGGTGAGTGGGCGAGTGGGAGGAGTGATGCAAACACTCTCAGGATGTGGACCGGTGTACAAGAAGTGCATGTACAAGTGGGTGCAGGTACACAAGGTTGACTTTGACTAGTAGCTCTCATGACTTCAGTGTGAGTGAGATTTCATCTAGGTTCATCTCGACCTCCTTTCTAATTTTACTTGGTGTTCGTAATGTCACAATCTATCTGTGATTGGGCAATCGCCATTTTCTCTAATCTTCGCCAGAGCTAAATGTACCTGTGGTGGCTATTCCTCTTTGACCTCTATCGGTGTTGGATGATTCTGGCTTCTTTCGACTCTACTCATAGGTTTTCTGACTACTCGTTGATTCAATTAACACCGACTCAAGAAGAACCGACCTGAAAAGAAGGCAATCAGCCCACTTCAGCCCGACCCGTGTTGGATGATTCTAGCTTCTTACGACTCGATTCATAGGCTTCCTGATTACTCGTTGATTCAGTTAACGCCGACTCAAGAAGAATTGGCCTGAAAAGAAGGCAGTCAACCCACTTCAGCCTAACCCGTGCCTGACCTATTCGTAGTGCCCTCCTTGATCTCGACCGAATCAATATATGTACCAACAAATTCCTATCACTCTTTTTGAATTAATTTACAGAAGAAAGGAGAAGGAGAGAGTTTTGGCATGGGAAGATTCATGGCCCTATTGCTCTTCTCTATGATTCGAAGTCTTCTTATGGGGCATTTTTTTAAGAGTGTAAATTGGAATCGTTTGTGAAGTTGGTTTTTGATAATGTATGTGTTTGAATGAAGAGAGTTGGGCGACGGCCACATTTACTGTTGTAAACAGCTGCAGTTTCCCGGGGTGCTGTCGAACGCCGGCGAGGCTGCGCTCTCGCATGCTCGAGCTGGGCGACTCAAGGGATGTTGACGCACCGGCTGGGTGGTCGGGCCGCACCCTCTGCACGGTCGACGCGGATGGGCGCTTCAGCTGTGCCACTGGCGACTGGCTCCGGCGAGGTGGAGTGCTCCAGGAGCGGCGCCGCACCACCAGCGATGCTCATGGAATTCACCCTCGGCGCAGGGGCGGTAGCAGAGGACTACTACGTCATGAGTCTGGTGGACGGGTACAACCTGCCAGCGGCGGTGGAGCCACGACGCGGGGGTGGTGAAAGGTGCGGCGCGACAGGGTGCGCAAC
>JBBUKS010000055.1:3873438-3907908 GCA_038050645.1 Hedychium gardnerianum | reverse complement strand
TCAGAACACTCCCAGCAGTACCTCAGGCACGTCCCCGAAATTCAGGGAACGACGGTACTTCCAGGTCAGAACATGCTTGACCATGCTGCCAAAGCATGCGCCATTAAATGCTAGCCATACACACTCCTGAAGGTTATATAAAGGGTCCAATGCCGCTACAGGAAGGGGGTTCTCTTTACACTCACTCTCGTGCATTCCGTTTTTCTACATCCGGGCTTTCTGACCTGACTTGAGCGTCGGAGCGGGATCCCCAGGCTCTATGCCTGGAGCTCTCAGCTAACCCTCCGTCCCTCTCTTTGGTCTGCGCAGGCACCCGACCGGAGACTTGAAGCGACAGATCGGCGGTGCAACACCGATCGGAGTCAAGTTAAGCAGATCAACCAGATCACTCCACTCTGCGATCATCCAGTCAGCGGTTCGACTTTCCAACGGATCATCCTCCAGTCTCCGCGCAGGATCAGTGTCGAATCATAGATTTAAATCATTTCTTTCATGTGTTTATGACAAAAAAGAAAAGAAACAACAGAATCCAAATGGTGAACAAAAAGGTGAGTGTTCTTGATAAAAAGTAGGAGTAGGATGGCAACTTCTCATGGCCTTTTGTGGTGATTGATCACGGCACCCAAGGTCGATTCCTTGTTGTCATATTCCCTGTGCATCTGATTGGGTTTTCTTTCGGTTTCAACATTTTACTTGGGAACTTTGATGGCTCAATTCATTAAGAACAAGTCTCAATATTATATATGATGTGGAGGAGACGGCAAGGCCATGTGGTTGGCTCAGGACTCGATCGATATAGAGCCATGTTGGTCTGACTCAAGATCGACTCGGTCTAGCCCGAAGCTGAGTTCAGGTCAAGCCGTCAGACTTATAGGCGGAGTCGCATCACTACGGTCCGACCTACATCGAGTTTGATGGGAGACTCAGCTAGGTGAGTAAATTGGAATCGTTTGTGAAGTTGGTTTTTGATAATGTATGCGTTTGAATGCAGAGAGTTGGGCGGCGGCCACATTTACTGTTGTAAACAGCTGCGGTTTCACGGTGTGGCCCAGGGTGCTGTCAAACGCCGGCGAGGTTGCGCTCTCGACGACGGGGTTTATGCTCGAGCCGGGCAACTCAAGGGATGTTGACGCACCGGCTGGGTGGTCGGGCCGCACCCTCTGCGCGGTCGACGCGGATGGGTGCTTCAGCTGTGCCACCGGCGACTGCGGCTCCGGCGAGGTGGAGTGCTCCAGGAGCGGCACCGCACCACCAACGATGCTCATGGAATTCACCCTCGGCGCAGGGGCGGCGGCGGTGGAGGACTACTACGACGTGAGTTTGGTGGACGGGTACAACCTGCCAATGGCGATGGAGCCGCGCGGCGGGGGTGGTGAAAGGTGCGGCGCGACAGGGTGCGCAACGGACATGAACAGGGTGTGCCCTGAGGAGCTGAAGGTGATGGTGGCGGACGGCGGCAAGGGAGAAGGGGTAGCATGCAGGAGCGCATGCGAGGCATTCGGAACACCCGAGTACTGCTACAGCGGGGCATACGGGAGCCCGGAGACATGCCGACCGTCGGCGTACTCAGAGGTGTTCAAGAGGGCATGCCCGACAGCATACAGCTATGCCTTCGACGATGCCACCTCCACCTTCACCTGCACCACTGCCGACACGTACATAATCACCTTCTGTGCCAGCGCCGCGCCGCCACAACAACAGGCAGCACCAGGTCAGTTCAGTTCCCGCACAATTCTTTTTAAATAGGTGATCAAGTCAACTGATGAATTGCCTTCGCCATTTTGGCTTTCAGTTGTGATGCAAGTTAATCTACCTCTTAATATCATCACTAAATGAAGCAATGTCTCTAACCTTTTCCTAATCTTAATCCAATTTGTTCAGCCAGAAATCTTCCAGCCGACACTGCGACGATCAGATGAGTCGAGCAGGGCAACAAGATCGAATACCCACAGCTGCATCCCCATTGATTTCACTTTTCTTGTAGCATTCCTTGGACTGCTTTAGATTGATGAACACAATGAACATGTACTTTTTTAAAGTCAAAAGGATAAGGAAGAACAGATTCTGCCGGTGGAGAATGTATGTACACAATTGGAGAAGTGTGCAAGAAAAAAGAAGAAAATATTCAGGGAAAATTAATGGATAAAAAAATCATGGCCAAAGTGTGTTAGAATAAATTTGCATAGTTTTTTTTTGTTGTCGTCGTCTGTCAGTTCGATTTGATCAAGAACCTCTAACTGGATGAGAACTAAAATCTAGTCGAAATGAATCAAGCAGTTCTTCAACATAAAGCAAGCAGTGGTCAGATAAAATGATGATAGGACATCGCTCGAATAATTAATCCTCGAGGTAGACGGCCTTTACCTTGGTTCACCAATGGTATAAAGAACGGATTAATATGAAGTATAAAGAACATATGACTATGAGAGATTGGGAGTAGATAATATAAGAAACAGGTCTAAAATTGTATTCCGAACAAACAAAAAAGTTCATGAAAGCAAATTACCTAAAATGTGCTAAAAAAAACATCAGCAAGTAAGAGAGAATCTATTAAGATGGATCGATCGCTAAAGGGATATAACATTGCTAAACACAATGTAATCAATCTCATACAAACCAAACCCAAGCCCAAACAGAAGCTTAACACAAACAGTGTTTTACCTATAAAGGAAAATATCAGATTATCAAGATAAGCCCTTACCGGCGTCGCTATAGCAGATCCTTTCCCTTCCAGCCAGTGGGACAGCCAAGGTACACCTACCATATCTCTGCTAGACTGTCAAAAAAAAGTTCCATGTAAGAAGCAGATCTTAAACTAACTCTTCGTGAGAGTAGAATTCATAAAAAGAATCTGAGTTAGATGGAAATCTTAATTTTAAATTTGTGACTCATTGGACGAGATTTAAGAATACAACCATATGGTAGAATCTCTATTCAGGCCCCTAAATCTACATTCTCTCAGTTCTCGCTTCATAGATTCAGTAGCGATACCATATAGCTAAGCAACAAGACAATGAAGATGCATTTTGTATTGGCTCTTCGCCTCTCTACAGCATGAATTCTCACTGTTGTGGTTCTCTCAGTTTTAAAGAATGGCCTAGGATAGCAAAACATGCCTTGCTGTAAATAATTATTAATTGAATAGTTGTGGCAAAAGAAAATGATCTTAAATATACCTTGCAAATCCTGTGTTTGCTGAATACTCACGTCTGCGGAAAGGTTATCCTTAGCAATAGAGGATAGAAGTGATCCCTATCATAGTTAGGCCAAGCAGTGTCATCAGCCAGAAGATTCTGATGAAGATTCCAGACTCTGCTATCATAATTTTCAACCAATTCATAATTCAATCCGATTTCTTTGATTTTCTCAATGAATTTTTCTAATGAATTGCCTCTTTTAGGACCCAGAAAAATGGCTTGAGAGGCCTCTGAACGTTTCAGCAAACACTTGACTGCATGAGCAAGGCTTTCATGAAATTCCTTGAAGAAGGTACTACAAGAGTCAAATAGGGCAAAATAAAAGATAGAAGAGTTAAGGCAAATTACAATATAAAACCTTTGTCGAAGATTCTATTCAATGTAATTGCTATGAAACATCTGTGTTTTAATAGATAACATGGAAACTGTCATTCCCTGCATGCTTTTAACCACATTGGCATAACTGAATGATAGATGAGAAAACGTTCACCAGAAACTATAAGGTCTATAATGAATTAAACACTGAAACAGAAACTAGAGATTTAATGGCCACTTGCTGCAAAAATTACGTTGATTCTTGATTGGTGAAGTTGGTAATTAGTAGAATAGATATAGATTGTTCCCCGTAGCATACCAGGAATTTGGCATTTTCACAATACAGGGGTATTTAGGAAAATACTTAAACATTTCTGAAACAAACTGGTAACCATCTTATTTGTAATAGAATTGCAAACATTGAGATTGAAATGGAATGATGAATAAACATCAGTTCCTACTTCCTACCAGTTGGATGTCAACTGTAAGAAAAAATGAAAAAACAAAATCATGGAAAGCAAGGAAATTTACCAGTCACTTGCAAGAATGATATCAAAGGCATCCAATGCATTTATATCTTTGTCTTGATTCCAATGCAATGTCATTGATTTTACTTGTGTACCTCCAAAACCTTCAGCATTGACAGTTATATTACGCTGAACATCTGAATGTTAAAGAATTTCATGTAACAATCTGCAGGCATTTGGGTTCTAATTCTATTAATAGTAAATACTGTTGGAATGTCATTCAGACCATGCAAAAAAAGGATATCTTCGAATAATTGGAAAGGCTGTAATTCTTATTTGCAAAAATTTTGAACACTGAAGTTCAAGCAGCTAAAAGAAATAATAGAAACTGAAAAGTTCAACTACAGTCAACATTTGCCAATATCTACACACTTGTTGCCCCCAATAAATAGCTTTAGCCTGCATCTTGAGGACTCAAAGCATACAGTAGATCATATTAGTTGAGCAAAAAAAAAAAGAAGAAAATATTAATCGAGAGATACAAGGCACTGTCACTAATATTGGGTCATTTTTATATATAGCCACATGATCTCACTAGTTGGCATCTTCAAGGCACAAAGAAACACAAAACATATTGACAGAAAAACTAGTAGTTCGTCAACACCACAATTTGCAGTTATCTTAGAACAGGCTATCGGCTACATAAAAGGATACAATCAACAACATCTGGGTTACCATCAGAAATTACCACCTCATAAGCATCTGAGCATGCAGCAATAGCCAGTCCAGCCAGCCCATATCCAGATCCAAGTTCTATCACTCTTTTGGACCTTGACAAAAAAAACATAAAGTTACTAATTGTAATACGAGTATGAAATAACAAAACAACCAGCAAAACAGAACTACGAGCACCAATTTTTCTTTTAATCATTATTACAACTAAAAACATAATCTCTTGAAGTGTGGTGGAATAACATACAAAGGCATTTTAAATTTGTTCCTAAATTTTAGACCACATAAATGGCAAGTTGAAACAGTAGTTAGATTCTGTCAAGGTCGAAGCACTTGTATAGAAATTCAGGTGGTCAGGGACCTCCAACAACATATCACAGTATTGCAAAGCAACATGGTTCTTCTTATAAAAGCCATTTTTCACCACTGCAAATGAGTGACAAGAGCTCAAACCACTTCAAAAACACCAACATTGTACTTCATTGAATTGGTGTGTTATAATATGTAGTCACTTTCTATTTTCATTATAAAGTCAATTTGTCATGTAAGTTTGTTCATTATAGTGGCAAAAAGGCGAAGCGCTCGCCCCTAGCGCCCCCGCCGGTCCGCCCCAGGAACAACACGAAAGAGGTAAATCACGGTGACTGAGGAGGCAAATGGATGTGGTGGGTAAGTTACACGGGGTGCAGGGATTTACGCCCCGCCAGCCCCGAGATTCAACCTCTCGACCTCAAGTGGCAAACCTCTATCCACTTACCACCTCAGCTATGCCCGTGGAGGTGTAAGTTTGTTCATTATAGAATACTTAACAAGTTGGCATCTGGACATATATTGAAATACAAGTATATTGGAGCCAAAATGATATCCATTGGATCCAATGAGATCATTTTTAATGATAACACTTTGTCTGCTTTCAACTTCAATAAAAAAATATGTTCTATTTGGAATAAATTTACCAACAGATACAAAGAAGCATAACTTATTATTGAAGTAAATAAACAAAATAAAAAAAGTCAATTTAATCCTATAAGATCTTTACAAATGTGTCAATGATGAGACCTTATCGATTGAATTTACATGGATGGACTTGTCTATCTTTATTTTGGTTCTTTCAATGCTTTGTTTTAGCTTCTTTCCGTTTGTAGTTTTTATAGTACTATTCTTCATGATAGTTTAATATATGGAAATGAAGTTTCACATGATGAAGACATCAAGGACCTAGTAGATGTCATTCTACTATAGCTCTTCACTTTCTTTGCAAAAATTTGTGTTCTAAATAGGTTGGACTTATACAACTTCCATACTGGTATCCTCATTTGCTTTTTCTACGCCTGGAAATGTATCCCCAAATTTCATCATGCTGGTTTCGAGTTGAGAACAGGTGTAGGGACGAATTACATTCAGTTTAAAGAAACCACTGAAAGAAAAGAAAGTTATATTGTTAATCAATCAATGTAAGACAAAAGGAACAAAACATGTCTAACATACCCAAACATATCACGATGGTTTACACAAAACCAGGCTAGGACATCTTCTGAAGGCCAACAACCTACATAGATGATTAGGAGAGTTAGACATAGAATGAAACCAAATCTAAGACGATCGTATAAAGCAAAGGAAAAAAATATCTAAAGATATTAAACAAATAAATTGTCCAAAAAAAACGTGCAAATTTAGTGAGCTCTTTTTTTATATGTAAATAGAAGGTGAAGCGAACCTGCCTGCTTTCATAAATAAATATGTACAAGTATTTGCACAAGTGAGAAGAGGATACAGGTAGAGAAAAGGACAACTAGAAGAGTTATGTACCAATTTAACAGAAAGGTAAAACTAGTGAACATAATCTTCTAGTTAGTTTAGCACCACAAACCCAAGTAATCAAGCAGGTTGCCCATAGACAACGGGTTCCTTGTGAAGGATGCTTGCCATGCAACGTTGTACCCTTGCAGACTGGATTTCATGGGTAGAGGGTTCAAGAATGGCAGATTGTTTAGCAAGCATAGAAGAACTGTAAAGTCCATGATAACCACTTATGGTAAACAAGCAAAAAAGTAATAGTAAAGTCTGTGCCATCTACAAATGGCAAAATGGGAACAAAGAAAAAGTGGTTGATTGACTCAGTCATGGTTGGAACATTCAACAATTTGGGTTGATGGGGATGTCATGTGAGTTGAGAAAATCTTGTATGCACTTACCTTAAGTATCAACGAGGTGATGATTTTCACTTGGCACACAAATGGCATGTCATAAAGGTAGTGACAGCCAACCATGAAGCTGCCCAAGTTCAGGGGCAATGATTTTTCACTGGGAACATGGATAGCGCACAGTAGAAAATACTGACAACTAACCATAAGGCCTCCCAAGTTTCAGGAAGGAATATTCGGCATGAATTAGGTATCACTGTGAAGAAGAGGGCAACCATATATCTATCTAGGTGCTCAAATGATGGAAGAAATATGAGGGAATGATGATGAAAGTAAATCAGTAAACCATGAGGTAGGAATCAAATTAGAGATTAAAACAATCATGGAGGAATGGTGGGTGGTGTGAACTAAAGGCAACCATGATGGTTGAAAATAGCAAATCCAATGAATATTGGACTGGATGAAGAGGGACATGCATGACTCAGTGAGAACTCATTTACGTTCATTTTCTATGAAAAATGAAAATATACAGATCTAAACATGGTCTTAATTTTTTAAAATCCAACAAGATAAATGAATAAGCTTGAACACTTATTAGCTAGTTGGTTCTTACCTGTCAAATAAGTCTCGAATAATTCATTAATAGACCAGTTTGAAAGCTTGTTTAGGATTGATTTGTAGTCTTGTTTACTTTGATAATTTATGAAAATATATTACAAATGCACAATATTCTTTTGATAAAATCATTTTAATGTTCTGAATTATCTAATATCATGTTTAAAAAAACAAATATATAATACAAGTTTTTAGCTATTGGATAGAGTTTAGCTAACTTATAATCACAATTTTGTCTCCAGCTGAGATGGGTAAATTCTCGAGCTTGCAATCTTGAATACAAAAGCACAACCAAGCTTGGATTGGTTCATTTACAACCCCACAAAATTGGAAGACATCGCAAAGCATCTGTGGCTACAAATAACAGAATGGTGAGGGGAAGATTAGAATTATGTGCACTATTTAAGGAAACAAGCATAGATTGATAATTTTTCAACTTAAACTTTTTGATGTGAGCAACCAATCAAATTAGTATATTAACACAAAGGGTTACCTTCTTAATAAACAAAACTATGCTCAATCCCTTTTCTGCTAACCATTTGAAACAAGATGTAAGCAACAAAAACAATGACATAGTGTGAACCAATATAGATGAAACACGTGGATTAAATGACATGGTAGCAGACGACAAGATTATACGAGGCCAATTGAAAAGTTCATTGCCAATTAAACTAGATTGCTGCAAACACAAAGAGAGCTAAAATCGAAGATAAAATTACAACAGGCTATATAAAGCTTTATCACTTGGCCAATGGGATCAAACTCTCTCTCTATTAGCTGTAGATATGATCATCTACAGAAACAACCTTAGGATAGGCAACAAAGAAAATCTTTGTTTGTGCCTTATTTTTTCATAGGTGTGCAAAGAATATCTAATGATATTTAAATGTTTTAGCAATTTTATTAGGAAAAGACAGGGACATTTATTTCTCAATATAAATGTGAATTTAGAAAAAGGTATGAGTAGCTCATTTTAAAATAAATATCTTATTTAGTAACCTAATGTGCAGTAGTAGAGCACAGGCATGTATATGCTAGAAAACAAACAAATTTTATTTGTCTATACAACCAGAAACACCAAAATAAACTTCAAAACATGGATAATCATAATATTATGGGGGGAAATGAACAAAATAAACAAAGTATCAAACACAAGGTGCATGAGAATTTCCTTCCAAATTTTAGTAAGAAAATTTATGTTTCTATATCCATCAAACAAAATGACCAATGAAATCCAACAGCAGAGATTAAACTTCCTCTGACAAGTAATGAAGTTTCAAAAGGACTCACATACTAGCCCTGTGGTGTCAATATCATATTGCCTGGAGATCTGAAAATCATATAGGTCAAGAGACTCCTCCATTCTCTGGCTGCAAAAAAATTTTAAAAACAGAGAAACAGTTAAAACAGGAATTTGATCCGAATTTGACTTGCTTATATAATATAACTACTCAAACCCGATTATTATTAAGTACCCAAGCCTAACTTACACAGGTTAGGTACCAAGAGGTACCTGACTATTAGGTACTTGTCATCAATTATCCATCTGGTAGATCCAAATTTGTTAAATTCCCTTTTTATTGTCTTCACATACTAATTGTTCCCTTTTTGTAGTGTAAAAACTTCAATACTGATATATACACTACATTAGTATGTTTCCTTCCTTGGTCAATAATTCTGAAGGAGAGAAATATTATTATTAGTTTTTGAAAGTTAGAAATGAGTACAGATATACTATAGTATTGACTTTTAAAGACATCTGGTTTAAGGTTTGATCTTACTTAAAAAAAAAACAAAGACTAAATGCACAATAGACAATTCATCTCATTGATTAACCAAGGACACAGAAAATAATATATTACAGACGATGAAATAAGTTGAGGATTATTATGTTATGTTAAAAAAACATAATCTTCTATAAATATAAAAAAAATCAAATTGTTTGAATTTAGCAAATTAAAGAAGTATAACAATCCATCTAAAACAGATAATAAGTCGCTGCACATTGAAACAGAAATTTCATTAATTGCACGTCAAGGGAAACTAATAGAACACAAACCTTTACTAAAAAAAACTAATCATTCTAAACTAATAATATAGGATTTTGGCCATTTAAGAGAAAACAATGAGCATACAAATAATAGATATGCACAAAAATAGCATAAAGGGGAAACACAATTGACTAATTTCTAGCACACTTGCATTTAGGAGGCCTAGGAAAGGATAAAATGCAATATGCATAAATAAACTAGTTTTGTGGCTATGATTAAATCTTTGGATCAAACTACATATCTATTAGTATGAGTTTTTTTCAACACTTCTCTACTGCAACATATTAACATGGTTTCTTAACTTCCCTAAGATTAGCATTCCCAGAAACAACATTCGTGGGGGGAGGTTCCTATGAATATGAACCTATAAATCAAACAAATCCCATGTGTTTGCATCGCAGTTTAGTTTCACTAGAGTGTGTTTGATTTGGTGAAAATGAAACTGAAAACTATGGGGCTATTACTAATTGATTTCTTGATATTTTCCAGACAACATCTTTGCTCTAGGTACATGGCATTGGATAGGTTCTTATTTGTCGATAAAGTTACATATCAACAACTGTTGATATATGGTAATTTGTTCTCATGATACATCATGAGCAGTCAAAGAAATAATTTACTGGGCCCTCCTGTCTTCTCTTAATATGCTAGCTCAAGTTACAGATAGAATATAAACCTGAAAATGAATACACCATCAACTTAATTTCAGTATAATATTCAATTACATCTTTAGGTTGTTTTCTCCTTACCTTAGTTGTTTCTGTAAGAAATATTGAGAGGGATTCCTTATTCCTTTCTAGCACAATCTTATTGTTCCATTAGGTCTCATACTTCTGTCTTTTTTTTCTCTCAAAAAATGAATGCACACAACTGTTTCTCCTTGACACTAGGAATGTGTTACACACTGTAAGTTCAGACCTAGGTGCATAATGCTCGTGTCACTGTCGCTTGTCAAGATAATTGTATTCACAATTATAACTCATGCTTGTTAGAAGACAAAATTATTGCAGTTAAGTTGCTATCGTCAGGATACATTATACAAACATCAAAAATACAATGCAAATCTAGTCAGGTATTCAGTTGCAATAATTATAGTGCACAGGCAATACTAAGTAGTCACCTCGCTAGGTAGGCCCAGCAATACAAACTGCAGTGAACGGATAGATAAAGTACTTACATCATAACAAGTCCAGGAGCATTTTCTAGAGGTAATTTGTAGTGCATGCAGACATCTCGAGGACCGGCTAGAATTTTCACCCGTTTAGAAACTTCCGGGGCTTGCACTAGATGGGTATCAACAAGAGGGTGGCACGGAATAAGATTAAAGGCACCACCTTTCTTCCTAGACACTTTCTTGATGCTCATATCAGATGGATGACCTGCGTTCCCTTCGATGAGGTTAAAGACAGTCGAAATACACACGGAACAAGCAGGAAGAGTAGAGCATGTAGAAAACATCGAAAAGGCAAAAACCGAAACATTGAAATTTTTTGCAAATTCAGTGGAACTTTGGGACTGCATCCAAAACAACGAGACGAATTCCTTATAGAGGGCATGTGTTGAAGGACAACCTGATGCGGCGGAGGAAGGGCGAGGCAGCAGCGATCGGCGCAGAATCGCCCACCTGAGCGACGCATGGGATCTGCGAGGAAGAGAATCTGCAGCAGACACCAAACCAGCTTCTGAACTGCGGGAATCATCCATTCGGTGATTGTTCTCAACGAAGAAACGTTCGTCCTCAACACCTGAGAGTAGGGCAAGTACAAAAGCGTACTCCCCGTGAAACCTGATGTCTGTAAATAAAATAAATTAAAATTAAAATTAAAAAGAGAAAAATATTTACTCAATTTCTTATATGAATTTCACAGATTTACTTCTGAAATAGGATACTCGGAGCTAAATGATTTAAAATTTAAGGTTTAGAGTAGGATAGATTCTTATTTCTTAAATAATGAGAATTTAAATTTTATTTTAAATATATTATATTTAAAGAGTTCGAATGAAACTTTTTAAGTAACCAAAGTTTAAATTTTACTCAAGACACATTACATTTAAAGAATTTAAATTATTTGTGACGCTGAGCTATTTACTAGGATTCATATATGTTTTTTGATTTATTTTAATAATTAATAAAAAATAATTATATCAATCATTTTTAAAATTAATTAAATAATAAAAATTAAATATTTAGATTATTAAAGAACGACCCGCTTTATTATTGCTTTTATAAAAATACACCCAAATTAAGAGAAGACTCCCTTTTTCCAAAAATAAAAAATAACTAGACATCTCTCTCATAATTTTATCTTAAAAATACCTTTACATCTAACGTTATTGTAGAAACTACCGATTAACTTTTATACATTAGAAAAGCTATCCGATAGTTGTTATAATATATTTAAAATGAGTTTAGAATTTAAGATTTAGAATTTATAATTTACACCGTATAGAAATTATCTAGTAGTTGCTAAAAGCTACTGAATAGTTGTTATAATGTGTAGAAGTTATTAATAATTGCTACAATATGTAGAGCCTAAGAATTTAAAATTTAGGATTGTAGCAGCTACATAATAGTTTTTATAAATGTTTTAAAGTGATTTTGATCGGGTTTAAATAATTTTGACCAAGTTAGTAAAAATAATATTTTAATATAATAATGTTTAGAAATCCTAAATCATAAGCTTTAAACTCATATCAAATACATTATAAAAATTATTGAATAACTTTTACACATTGTAATAACTATTGAAAGCTTCTATACGATATAAATCTTAAATTATAATTGTAAACTCATTCTAAATATATTGTAACAACTACCGAGCAGTATAACATATAGAAGCTACTCAGTAACTTCTACAATAGTGTTGAATCTAGGGGTATTTTCATGATAAAATATGAGAGGGATGCCTATTTTTTTTGTTTTTTTTACAAAAAGGGATGTCCTAAATTCACCCTAAATACGTTATAACAATTATCGAGTAACTTCTACAATGTATAAAAACTATCGAGTAGCTTCTACAGCAGCATTGGATCTAAGGATATTTTCATGATAAAATCATGAGAGGGATGCCTATTTAATTATTTTGTAAAAAAAAAAATTCATAAACTCATCATTAGCAACTACCAAATAATTCCTACAACATATAAAAACTACTCAATAACTTTTATAATATATAAAAACTATTCGATAACTTCTACAATAATATTAAATTTAGGAATATTTTTATGATAAAATCAGAAGAGGAATACTTATTTAATTATTTTTTAAAAAAAAGAACCCTTTTGATTTTGCCCTATATTCTTTATTAAATTAATCAAATTTATTAAAATTACTCTAATTTAATTAAAATTAACAACTGTTATTCACAGCTATTATAATACTAGTAGCTATTGATTAGCAGCCACAATAATAGAATAACTACTATAATAATTTTAATTAAATTAAAATAATTTTAACCAAGATAAAAATATATATATATATATCAGTGTTCGAATACAAGTAAAACTATTACAATAATGCTAAAATAAAGATATTTTATGAAATAAAATTATATATATATATAATAGCTCACTATGTTGATATTTAAAAAAAATAGGATGTCCTTAGAAAAAAGGATTCATTTTTTAAACAATGGCCTAATAACAAAGCTATTTATTGAACATAACTGAAACTTCCATTAAATGTATCACCAAATCTATTAGTCATATCAGAATTGCACATACACACCACAATTGTAACTCTAAGCATCATTGCTAATCTTTATAATTATAATTTTCTATAGAAAATCATAAAGAAAATATAACAATTTATTTCGATAGTAAATTCTCGAATGCTTTGCTTCTTCTTCTTCTCTACTCCTTCGAGGTTAGAGCAAACAAACAAAGAGCCCCAATGAGCAAGTACTGCAAAAACCAGAATAACACAATTAGCTCTAAGCAGTTATGTAGTGGTGTTTTCGTAGCGAAAGAAAACATAATTCAACCGAGCGAGCAAATGTTCGCGTAGCTACAAACGGTTAAGATTAACACGGGTTGATGTTCTTATACAGATGCTATCATGTTCTTTGCTCAAAAGTCATTGATTCAGTGAAACAATGGCATGGACAAGCATAAGCAGTAGCTAATGCTCTTTGTTATTTTATGGCGTACCTTAACGACTGGAATCTCTGTGAGGACAATGGTAATCCAACCGACATACGGTAGAAACCTGCAACAATCGAGTATCGGCAGGTCAGGAGATGGCAACGGCGGGAAAAGAAATTTGAGAAATGTAGAAATCTGAACTTCTTACCCTATGGCCCTGCCCATTATATGCTGCTTCTGAAGCCAAAGATGGCCTTTAGCATACAGGACTCTATCATTGTCGCCGTTATTATCACCTGAAGAGCAAATCTAATGAGCATTTCCTAGTAGATTCTACCATTTGATATATAACAGACAAACATATTTAGACTTCGGCGAAGGAATGGCAGATAAGAACTTTACGGGAACATACTCGTGAAATCTCTACTTCTAAAAGATGGATAGTAAACAAGTAAGACATATAAACGAAAGCGAAATTCATAAAGCACAATTTAGATTAAACAAACAAGCACACTTGCTTCATTACCTACATGATAAATGTCAACTGAATAGGAATTGAAAAGCGGTGTTAGTTACTAATAAATGATCTCTTAAGTAACAATGGATACTTTCTTTGCTAGAGTTGCTCGCGGAAAATAAAACCAGCCATCAAAGAAGCAAACTATGTGGATGTAACTGAGGTGGCGATGTCTATACGGCATGGCGATAACTAAAAAAATACTTTACAATTACAGAAGAATCCGCTACCTTTTGTAAGAATAGAAATCTCTCCCGTGTCTAGCCGTTCATGGAGCTGCAAATAAAAATTGAGAAATAAAAGCTAAGCTCACCAACTACCTGAATGACAAAAATGATACATTCACTCTGGAAACTTTTTTTAGCAAAACAATGATTCTGAAACAGAATGAATCAGAAGCATGATTGATAAACATAAAAGTATTTAAAAGTTATTTATGGTCACATCCATTCCATTAGCACGAACTCTTAATCCAACATTGAGAAATAGTTTGGTAATACCAACAAATGAAGATCACTCAAAAGGTTTCATATTAACTCTTCAAAATTTCAAATCAAGGTTTAGGTGTGGCATGCCAGAAAGTAGTTGCAGGATTAGCATCACAAATACAGTTGATGTTCAGTTATAACTATGTGCTTCCTCCCTTCGGATTAATCAACATTGTGATTAAGAAAGTTTGTATCAATCAATTAAAAAGCTCTATGCAAATTCTTAAGATGTATGAGCAATAGTCACAGTACTTTACATACAAAATGGAGAACATATATGGTAAATAGCAGAGCATATTCACTTGCATTTACTGAATCAGACTAACCGAGCTAAACGTCTCTGACCAATTAACTTCTGCCGACTCATCTTTTCTGGAATTTACACTAACACCCAACTATCATCCCATCATATAAAGGTCTACTGGAGTTCAGAAAAGAGAAAGTTCAGACTTACTGTCAATAGAGACTAAAGAAAGCATAATAAATCATTCAGTATAAACAAGCAAGTATATGAGAGCAATCTAATGAAGATAAGCATATGAACAAGGGATAAGTAATTGAGTTGAAGCACTTGCCTCAATTACTCGATGAACAATTGGAATTTCACTTCTCTGCAGCAAGAGATTGTTAATGTCAATACATCATTTACAACTTGGAATCTCAATGCAGTGAGAATGTTCTAACATAAATGGTTGTCACAACAACAGCTGCATATTACTTAATGATTAAGGATCTTGAATCCGAAAAAGATTTACATCCATGACAGATTTGCCAACATTTTGGGGATAAACCTTAATTAGTTACTCTTCAAATTTCCACACAGCCTTATGCTGTCTATCAGATATATGCTTTCTTACAGCATTGACCTAGTATCCGCTTATAGTCAGATTATTTTGTATTCGAATAGTCCTCATCTGTTTAAACCCCAAGTAACCAGATTTTTGCTTAAGATAGAATTGATTGTGCACGCAATTACAGAAAAAAAACCTTAAGATATCAGGATAGGATTTAGATTTTACGCATAGGCCATGATGGGCAACTAAACAAGGGAATCTATAAGAATAGTACAAGGAATGATGTCAGTAGTAAAATTTAACACTAGCATGTAGTTAAATATGACAAAATAATTTTTGATTGAATAAACACTTGTCGAAAAGAAAATGTTAAGGGCCAGAAATGGTGAGGGAACAGAGAGAACAGAAGAGGAAACTAAAGTAGGAACAGAACATAGATCAAGCGTAAAAGAGGAGTAGTCTAGAAGTGAAGAAAGAACAATTAAGAGGTGGTAGAGAGAGGTAAAAACTAGAAATAGATGAAGAGAAATAAGAGAAATGAAAAGACCATTGTAGGACAAGAGGAGAGAAATGAGAACTGAGAAACATTGATAGTTATGGTTCAAAAAAAAATTGTACGCTGAATTACAGTAGAAAAAGCCCATATCTGGCTATCTATGGATTAAGTCACTGTCAATTTCAAGAAACAGCATAATCCTCAACCCATAATTTGAATCAGTAAGCACAAATTTCATAAGACTAGTTCATTCTGCAATTCCACAAAAGCCAGAACCTAATTCTTAGGCAACTTATTCCAAAAGGCAAAATTTATTTCAGAAGTTCTAATAGTAATTTCAGTACTCGTAAATGAGAAAATGTATCCCCTTATCCTAATGGCATTGCTAGTGTAAATTCTTCAAGAATCTTTAGTTGGAACATGAAGACTACAAGCACCTTCATATGCTTCTTACCTTCAAAAAAGAACTCAATACATTGAAGAGAATGTAGATTGGTTGACGTAATGACTACAAATTACACTGTCGATTCACAAATTCAGCTGGCACACAAAGACCTTTCGTTTGGTAGAACAATAAAAAAACACTTGATGAATCGGTTTATTTAACCAGAGAATGATCATTTGGTATTTTTGACCATTGAATTTTTTTTTTTTGTCAAAATGACAGTACTTAAACTGATCCTGTTGGGAATTAGCTTCTGTTATGTAAAAAACAAAAGCAATACAATAATTCAGTAACATTTACCATAAAGAAAAGCCGCATGACTAAAATATAGGATTATGCGGTATCAGCTATTTGAATCTGAAAATGAAGCTTACATTAAAATTAAATACAACAATTTCACCTGCACGAATAGGCTCCTTTCCCATATTCAAGAATAGAATATCACCCTGCATGACGACAAACAATAAATCCTCCTTTGAAGATTTTAACTAGTGTACTTAGCTAAATATATTAATGAAGCGAGTGTTCGATATAAACAGATTGTACTAAAGCATATTTTGATCATAAAAGCAAGAGTTACATTTATCGCTCATGGGTGACCAAGCAAGAACCTACAATCGAACGTCATAGTGAAGTGAGCCAAGATCAAACAGAAGATCTGATTTGCTTAAACCATGTTAAGTTCAAGTTCTACTAGAGTGACCTTTTAGCCTACAAGGTTTTGTTTTCCCACCTTCGCTCTTCAATCTAGCAAAACCATTCGATCTCAAAACTGTTCTTTTTTTTTTTTTTGGGATAGAACTACATTGTTGGACTCAATTTTCAGCAAGTATAAATAGAAAGGCCATGAAATTGCTTTCCCTAATTTAGTTAAACAGAATTCAGTTGCATAAAAGTTCCTGAATTCACCCAATCAAAATGGGCAAAACACACAAGCACAAGAAAACTCAGTCCAACTTCTGATCAGGTTGCTCATATTAAAAAGCCCAAATCATACCACAAATGAGATACACGTACCCTCTGAAAACCAGGTTCCATGCTTCCAGAAAGGACGACCACTACCGGCGATTCCGTTCCGGTGACGCAAATCAAACACTTCCATGCCATCACGGCCAACGCGACGACCATACCTGGCACAGCACTGAAACAAGTAAGACGAAGTGATCGACTGACTCCGTGGGCGGCCCATCGATGAGGCGGCTCCAGTTTGAAGAAAAGGAAGATGAAATCCAGTGGGAGGGGGACGAGGAAGACCGAGGTTGACTAATTGAGTTAGGGCTTGCCGGATGTCGAGAGATCGTAAAGAATCAAAGGCGTCGGCGATCCAACCCATCACGATTGCTGTTTCTCCCGCTCTTCCGCCGGGAATCACAGCCGGCGAGGTTCGGTTTAAGGCAGAAGAGTAAAGAAACGTACAGCGCAGAAAAACTTGCGTTTGGAGGGGTAACTTCTGCGTGCCACGTCGCAGCGCGTTTCTCGGCCGTTGGATTTCCGGAATGATTCTGACTTTTGATAGATTTTTTTTTTCTATTATTGGAAAGGAAATCTAGCTTCTAGATTTTGTTACTTTCCAAAATTACGCGTAAAGTAATGAAAAAAATTACATTTTTCATAAAAGAGAAAACTATTAACCCCGTAGTTTTTAAGGAAAAGTTTATGAAATTTATTATTAGTTTTTGGTTAGTTTAGTTAGTTAGAGCTTTGAAAAATATAATGAACTAAAAATTCAGTTGATGTATTGTATACTTCAAAGATTCATGAACGTTAATGCTAAAAAATTTTGCTATTTATTTTATGAGGAATGATAGATTCTTATCTTTTTCATTGTTTATTTATTATCAAATAATGGATGGTTGAATTTGTGAATTCATCTGCAGATCGAAAAAGCCTTTCTCTTCCTTTTGCCGCATCTCCGCCCTTGAATGTCCTTACGTAGTGGCACGCATGATCGATTCATGGTCGCAACCTCGCAAGCCATGAGCGGTTGTCTCGTAAGCCTCGATAGCTAAGTCGTTGGTGGCAGCAAGTTCATTACCACGTGGCACGTTAAGGTTGTTTTCGATCGCTTGGAGTTGTCTGGCAGCATACCACGAGCGGGAGACGCTCCAGAAGTGAAATGATAATGCCCTGAAGAAGAGGCGGATCGCTCGCTACCGACACAACAATGTTGTCACGGCCAAAGAAATAGTTGCGGAAGTTCAAGATGCACGGGGACTCCTTCTCATCGAGCAAAAGGATGGTGAGATCGTTTAGCGCCTTACAACCACAGTGTATCTGGCCCTCGTTGAGCGATCGGCCTCCTCCAGAACCGTCGAGAGCGGAGATGGAGATCTCTAGGTGTTGCCTCCACTAGCACATCTTGTCGATGCCTTTGCGGATAGCATTGCAGACGTCGAGCGCCTTGACCGAGCGTTCGAAGTAGTCAGAGAGGAAGCGGTCGAGGGGTGGACGAGAGAGGTACGCCTGCCAACCGTTCCTGCAACTGAAGATTATCCCTCGGGACTCCTCGTAGAAGATGAGCAACTTGCGGAGACAAGTAAGGGAAAACATCTCATCCTCGAAGGAGGCAAGGTCGAGGAAGATGTCAGCGACGCGCTTCTGAAACGCTTCGATTTCGATGTCGTACGATGCACCAAGTGGATCGTGGTGGTGGCCACCGTCGACGGAGTGGACCTGCTCGCGGCGAAGGCTGAGAATGGAGCGACAAAACTAGGCGAAGGGAGCGGACTCCTGCTGGTCCATCGCTGGCATGATCACATTACTGGAGGACAAGAATCGTTGAACTCTTTCCAAAAACTCAGAATTAGAAGGGAGAAAATTGAATCTTTGGGCCGAAAACGAAGGAACTGGGAGAGGGCGAAGGGGATGAGATGAGATGAGATTTGTTTCTCTACTCTTATTTTCTCTTCATTCGATCGAAAGATTTGTTTTTTACGGGATTCCTTTATCTCATAGATCCGCACCTCAAAGTAGTATTGTAAATTATGATAAGCGGTGGCGAGGCGGTCAATGACCACCTACCATTATAAATAGTCAATATTCTTTATGTTATTTATGCATAAATAAGTTTCATACAATATAATATAATCTATATAAGGTGTAAATAAATATAAAAATGTAACTAACAAGATAATTAATAAAAAATTATCATCATATTAATACTAGAAAAATAATATATTACTTCTACCAAAAGTTTATGTTTAAAATTCAAGATTTCAATCCAACATTGCAACAAACCAATAAGGACTAAATTAAACATAACTAATCTTCTAAATTATCTATGAACCATCAACTACATTCATAATTCTTTCACCATCAGACTCAAAATCAACATACTCTTCATTCTCCTCCTCCGATATATCTAAATCCTCATCAAGTTCTCTAATGGGAATGTTCCTTGCGCTCCTCCTTGGTTGTAGCACTTCATCTATAATCGAACCGAGCCAAGTTGAACAGTAAGAGGCTCGAGCTTGGCTCATTTTTCCTAAGCTCGAGCTTGGTTCGAATTCGATTCGAGCTTTAATTCTTAAGTTTGAGCTAGGCTCATAATGAAATTAAATAGCTCGCGAATGGCTCAAGCTCAGCTGAAAAAAACTAGTTTAAAAATTAAATGAGCTTAATTCGAGCTCATTTAAAATAGTTAGTTATAATAATTAATAAGATATTATTATATTTATAATTCATGTAATATTTAGTTTTATATATATATATATATATAATAAGATAAATGAATCTCTTAATGAATATGTTCGCGGGCTTCTTAACGAATACGTTTGCGAGCCTCTAAACGAACATGTTCGCGAGCTCATGAACCAAATATTGTTAAGCTCGAGCTCGGCTCGATAATATTTTCGAACTCGAAATCAGGCCCGAGCTCGACTCGTTAACTTAATCGAATGAACTTTTTTTCGAACCGAGACCCGAATAGCTCGCACGCAACTTGGCTCGTTTACACCCCTATTCGCTCCCAAGGCCTCTGTCATCATTCTCCAAGTGAGTTCCGAAGTCGGCTCGACCTCATCTTCATTACCATCATCAACAAACCAACATTGAGCTTCACTGGATTGAGAGGATAAAAGCAAATCTCCATCCATTTCTCTTTTACTCTTCTTTTTTATAAGATTGGAGTTGAATTTGACATACATAAGATCATTCAATCTTGATGTCTCGAGTCTATTCCTCTTCTTAGTATATATCTAAATAATTAGAAAATTATTAAAAACTAATTAAAAGAAAAAAAAATAGATAATATAGTATATAAATTGCTACTTACCCCTTTAAATTGACTCTAATTTCTTTCATACCCCGATGAACTACATGTCAAAAAGAAAATTCTTATTATCATTTTTTTATAAGTTTAGAGTGTCACCATCATAATTGAACCACCATCCAACTTAAAAAAGTAAAGAGGCAAAAATTTAATAAACCCAAAAATAGATAAAAGAGACATGTATGTTAGTGAATAGAAATAAACGGGAAAAAAATGTACCCGGATCAAAGTCATGATACACATATATGCCGCAACCGTCACTTTTCTTCCAAAGTTTTCAAATTTACTCCTATATTTTAATAATTCATCATTAGAAATAGTGGATTGTATGTCCTCATCGGTGGAAAAAATTCTCTTAATACAATTCAAGAATTCAATCATAACATTGGTGTCATTATATATGCTTGGATATTTGAAGTAAAAAATTAGATTCAACAAGTAAACGGCATAATGCAAAGGACTATCAAGTCTATCCTTAGACTTCTCATCAATAATCTTCAAAATAGGGGTGACATTTTCTTCATTTTTGAAAAATTTTCTAATCTCTTCCTAGGCTTATTTAAGTGCACCCAATAAAAAGTCATTGAGGTCTTTTTGTCACCATCAACAACGCGTTCACTAAATGGGTGAAAACATTCAAAGCCAAAGAAACATCATTCCAAAAAGAGATACTTGTTATTGTCGACCCTTCACACTACTTCTTAATTTTGTGTTGTTTCACTCCTCGTATGTAAACATAAGCCTCAATTGATCTTTCTTTGAGACTTTATAAAGTCAAAAATGAAGTAGTAAATCTAGTCACCCAGGTCTCACAATATCCCTCTCCTTAGTATATTTTCTCATAGTAGCCAAAGTTCTATGATGTGCATAAATGAATATTGTTAGGGCATTTGCTTTCTCAAGCATTCCGCTAAACTTGGATAGCTTCCCAATTACTTCAAGCATGAGGTTGATTGTATGAGTCGCACAAGAGGTCCAAAAAATTTGAGGTTGTGTAACCTTTAACAATTGCTTCGTCGTCATATTGTTTGTCGCACTACTTGAATAACATGTTGAGAGTCAATTTCATTGATATATTTTTTCACAAATTCAAATATATAAATCCCGGTGTGTGCCTCCTTGGATTCTTTAATAGAACCAACGAATGAAGTGTCTAGTTTGCAATTAACACGTAAATTCATAATACTTCTCCTCTTGCTATTTATCCGTGCATCAATCATAATTGAACATTCATTTTTTATCCACTCTTCTTCTAGCTTTTTTAGAGATAATTTGATCCTCTTAACTTTTTGTTTCAAAAGTGACTCTCTTAGAAGATATTGACTTGAAGGTTTATAGCTCAGGCCGAATTGGCCAACCGGCTCTACAAATTGTCTAAATGATTATCTAGATCGGGTAACATCGGATCTGGGGTGACCGGTCCGGTCCCACGAAAGTTTTCCACCGGTCACCAGGATAAATCGGGAAGCGCTAATAGAGGCTCATCCAAATGGCCAGCATTCTTAGGCTCGCTTCTCATTGGAGGGAAAATTTCCTGCAATGCGCCGTAGCTGAGATTCGAACCTTAGATCTCTTGATTATTCATTGGAGGGCCTAACCATCGCACCATTGCCCCGGGGGCCTCTACAAATTGTCTCTACAAATTTGATTGTTAACTACAAATTGTCTAAAGCTTTGATTGTTAATTGCATGAAAAGAAATCCTCACCTCATAAATCCATATTACAAGGTACTCATGCACATCATTTGTAAACTTTAACTTCAATGCATAATTTATGTTTTGTTGTCTTGCCTTTCTTGGATCGATTGTGGATGTCCGAGGTGCTTTGACTTCTTTGTAGAAGAATCTCTCTCCACTTGACAATCTTCCTTCTCTACATCAACACCTTTATTTATTTCCGCCCTCTCTTTTTTTAGTTCTTCCACTTTCTCGCTTCTTATTCTTGTTATTTTCAAGATAAGCTCTTACTCTTTTTTTTGTCTTCATCGGATGCTTTAAGACATGCTTCAACATGTTCTACAATACTCGCAATAAAAAATTCCATCCGATAAATTCCTTCCTTAACAAGTCTCTTATAAAATTTGCATGTAATTCAATCTCTTTTTTCTTTACAATACAACACCTCATAATCCAAAACAATATCAATAGACTTTCGATTCAATTCCATCTATTGTTTCTCATTTTCCGCCATTAATCTTCAATAATTAAATAATAGATCAAAAATTAGAACACAAACTTACTATAAAATATATTAATTTTATAATTAATGAAATAAATTTATTAAATGTATATATAATTTAATATATATATATATATATTATATTAATAAAATAAATTTATATATAATTTATTTAAGACTATCTACGTTATCTCAATCATATTACGGAGTTGATTGAAATTATTAATCTAAAATTATTTGATTAAATACTAAGTTTAAAAAATGAAAAACTCTTTGCTTCGGCATCTTCGCTTTGGATTCAGGACGTGTCGCTGGACCCAGACGACACTTCCGGACGCATCACCAGACCCAGTTGACGCTTCCGAATGCGTCGTCGAACCCCGGCGACGCTTCCGAACACGTCGTCAAACCCAGGAGACACATCCGGACACGTCATCGGACCCGTCACTCGGGCCCGACGACAAGTTCGGACCCATCGCACAAGCCCAGATGCATTGCTTGAGCCTTTCAACAGGCCCAAAAGTATCGCTCGAGCCCGACAATACGCCCGAATGCATCGCCCAAGCCCCACGACAAGCCCTAACATGTCGCCCGGCTCTGACAGCACGTCTAATGCAACGAAACTGAAACAGAGAAGGCCAGAACCAAAATATATAAAAGCCTAACCTTGTAAGAAATAGTGGCAACAACAATAATGGACAGCAGCGACGAAAGGAGACGTGAATTGTTTTAAAATCACCTAAAACACTGAAGTTTTTTACCTTATGTTTAACCGCCTAAAATGCCAGCTTCCATAAATGCAATACAATTAAAATCCACCTACCACCTAGGCGACCGCCTCAAGAGAACACTGCCTCAAAGGAAACTGAGCATAAATGTTTGTCATTGTGGCTTCTCTACCCAACTCAACCTGAGAAAAGCTAAGTCATTTTAACCTCTATATGGGCGGCTAAACGCTTCCTTATCCCTTCAAAATTTTGCTTGACCTATATAATACAATTACAAAAACTAGATAAAACAAGTAAATTGATTTTGAAGAGCGTTTGAAACAATATAAAACGACGACCATTAACTACTAATTTAGGCACAAATAGAAGAACGAGAAAGTAGTAAATTTAACAAAAAGTTCCTACCAACAATTAGTTCATCAACGCATACATCCAAGATAATTAATCCACTAACCATTTCATCAGTACAACAATCAAGATTACAGTAGTTGCAAATGACTTGCTCAGGAACCCTAGGCAACGATGGAGCTTAGACATTCCAACCCGGGAAGATAAACTATCAGTACTTGACGAGCAAAGGACGATTATACATAAAAATGTCCCCAAGGTTATGGTATCAGGCTCTTATAAACTGTGAGAAAAATGGAAAATTCTATGATACCGAAAGCTTCAAAACATCTTTCAACTGGAAATTGGAGCACCTGAGTTTGTCTAATGAACCACGACACTTCCTTCCATGCTGCAGGAAAAAAAATAATGGTTGCCCGGAACAGATGCATAAGAACACTTGACCATCTACAACACTTGTCCTACTAGCTATTCTGTCTCGTTTTGATATGATCTTCTCAGCTAGCATTTGGAAATTTGGCCATATACTGTTGGGGGGCCTGGATTCATAATAGTCAGTTAGCAACGACCAGTCGACACTATACAAATAAGAAGAGCGTCGATTACCATGTAAGTTGCAGTGATCATCTTTCCAGCAAACCACCTCCCGTGAAGTGCGTTCTGTGCTTTCATGGATGAGGTTACATTGTCAAAGTAGAGATATACATACCCAGCACTATTTCTGTTTGACAGGTAAACATCAAAGTTAAGCTCAAAATAATGCTAAATTGCAGAAATTATGATGGGCTAGATCACCACCTAAAGGTCAATGGAAAAAACAGTAACAGCCATTGTACAATAGATCTAACATTTGAATTTGATCGAGAATAAAATAACAGAATAAAAACTCTTGCTAGTAGTATAAGATTAGGAACAAAATGACCAAGATCTCAAAGCCTCAAAGATATGCAGATGTCACAAGGTTGAGCAACTGTATGGTGCACACTTCAAACCCTAGACTAGTTACTAAAAAACTTGCACAAAAACTTCTGTAGGAAAAAAATCTAACAAAATACAATTATCATATTAATATTCCTCTATTACACTCTTTAACTCTTCTACATCACTGATTGTATCAGGGTTATATTAAGGCTGGAAACTCTTATTTGGTCAAGCCACCTTTAGTTTGGTTGCATTTGACTTAATTGATTAGATCTGTTTCATCTACAGAATGATACTCAATCGCTTTGGCAGCACACATGGTGCTTGGCCACATATTGGCCCATTAAGTCTGCAAATTGGCTCCATATAGTGTTTTACCCTGTATCTGAACTGCACACAAGATTTGAAATGTGATTCTGACAAAAGAGAGGAAGAGTGTCATGTTGGATGAGCAAATTCAATACAAAAGTGTGTTATAAAATATAAACTAGTAACAGAAACCAATTAACAGATGGCAAATTCTGACAGCTTGTTTACTAATTAATAGATATTCATTCGTTTTACAATAGCATAAAGAAAAATCTCGGTTAACAGCTTTTCATAACTTGCATATGAGAATGTACAAGCAAGAAATAAAAAAAAAAGTTTCATTTACTCTCTTTTGACCAGGAACCATGCGGAACAATAGTAAGATAAATTGAGAAAAATAGTAGTACAAAATCAATTGACAGAAGTCTTAGGCATATGTTTCTGCACATAAAAAGGAGTTCGATGTATTAATTGAGATATTTTAATCAAATATAAAAAAGGAGGTGCTTCAGTTCATCATTTCACTATTCCTTTATTTGAAATTGTACCCTTACACCACAAACTCATCCGTGATCAGCATCCCTATAAATCTGAAATTGTTCATGAGAGCTTAATCCAGCAAGAACCTGATCTTACAATTATTCCAAGTCAAGTCAATCTGATATAAATCCTGCTGTTGAAATAGAACAAGATTAATCTAATCTAGAAACTTGGATGTTCTATAACATACCAAGCTTAGTAGCAACTTGAATCAATTCTAATGATGTTAACAAGCAAAAATAACACCCCAAGCTTGAAATTTAATTGGACAAAGAAATTGAAAGTTATGATAGTGCAATATCATTGAGAACTAACTTGTCCACGTAAATGTGCTTTACTGTTCCAAATTTGGAGCATTCATCATGCACATCCTCCTTAATGTCTAAATCAAAATCTGGTTCACT
Organism: Hedychium gardnerianum; assembly: GCA_038050645.1. Taxonomy (NCBI): domain Eukaryota; kingdom Viridiplantae; phylum Streptophyta; class Magnoliopsida; order Zingiberales; family Zingiberaceae; genus Hedychium; species Hedychium gardnerianum. Next base: position 3,881,865 of record JBBUKS010000055.1, on the reverse strand, counting down.
CTGTCAAGAATTTTTTTTAAAAAATCAGTTAGTCACACAAGCATAGTTATTAATGACAGAAATACATATCAAGAAGTCGCATCAGATAACACAGAGAAGGAAATTAATAAAATCCAGCAAACTAACCTCCACAGTAGGATCAAACATATTCTTCAGCAGTAAACATTCACTAGGGACTCCAGCAGTATGTAGAGGAGCTGCAGCTGTTGAAGCAACTGCCAGACCTGAAATTGGAAGGCCTACAAGTGAAGGTACAGAAGGCTGTAGAACTGAAGGAATCATAGAAGGACCCAGAATTGATGCAGCTGGAGTGAGAAGGGCAGGATTGGCAGCAGGAGCAGCAAGAGTTCCAGGAATACTGCAAATGATCATAAGAACAAAAACAAAATTTGTACACAATTTATTAGGTTGAATCAAACCAAAAGAACAAACAACTAATGATAGCCTTTTATGGTGTGTTTGGTTCATAGGAATAGCTATTACGTTTCCTATGAATTTAGTGGAATAAGATTTCCCATGTTTGATTATGAAAAAGAACACAAAAAAAGTATTCCTCCTCAATTCTAATCTTAAAAAAAATACCTAACTCCATTCAACCATCCAAAGAAGGCAGATCTTGCAAGCTAGACGAGCCAGATAGGATGAATTTTATTATTGTGAAGAATATTCGGTCTATAAATTTATAACTTTTCACAAGCCAAGCAGGAGGATTTAAATGAAACATCTATTTCATCCTATGAATCAAACCAAGGAACACATATTCCTATTATATTCCTAGTCAATTCCATTCCCTAGGAGTTATTTTATTCCTCCACATCAGTTCCATTCTTTGAACCAAACACAATTTTCTCTGTAGCATGTGCCAAAACCAAATAATTAACTATACAAGATCACACATTTAATATTAGAGATCAGTTCGCTAGTACAATACCTGCCAGCAGTGCCTGCCAATTTCTGCATCAAAAGTGCTCTGGAACTAGCATTAAGAGACTGCAAATATGTGTAACAAGCAAAAGTCAGAAATCATGGATTTGATGTCACATGGCAAAAATGGTCAAACATCAAACCAAATATTATATTCAAAGGGCAATATAAATCAAGTCCATACAAAAGAATTCTAGTCAAAAAATAAATAAATAAGTAAAAGAGAAGGTAGAAAAGAGAAAGGACAATTCATGGGGCTAAGGTATGAAAGCTCAAGAAATCATGGATTTGCTAAGTTAATCTCCATAGAAAGATTGAATCTGGTTGATGCATAAATCCCATGAAAATTTGTGTTATCAACCTCAAATTTTGTTTGATAATGAACTTGTATTCTATGTACAAATGTCATAAAAAGTTGGTAAAAAAAAATCCAACCAAGCTGTTTTAACCATGAAATTCCTATCAGTTGACACAATGCCATAGCACTCATAAACTTAGTTTTAGTTATTTCATCCATCAAGAAAATATAAATTTCCTATTGCAGCTCTACACTCCTGATTATGCAAGAAAGTAGACAGTTCCTCTCCCTTTGAAGAGGATCAATAGCTTCTTAGATAAAAAGATGAATTGACTTGTTGAAATCCACGAAATTTTGCAACTAAACATAACACACAAAAATCATGCAAGTATGATTGCATTTTTAAATCCTAAAATGATTAAGCTAGCAAAAACTAGCAAATTAGATTGGACTAGTTGAACATCTTCAGACTCTTTATCAAAAGCCTTGAATGTCCCAACCATTTGGGTTCGAATACATGAATATTCCACCATTTAGCTTGATAGATATATCATTATAAAAATTTAAATCGATTAAGTCATACATTGCATCAACTTAAATTTTCTTTGGAGTCCATGTCCACTCCAATTGATCTTAACTCATTCCATTAACCTCACACATTAATATTAAATTTAGGTGAACAAATTGAAAATTAGAGAAATATGCATCCATATGCATATGCTGTTATATGAGACTACAAAAACTTGTTGCAGCCGTACCATCTTTAGTGCCTTTTGCCAAAAGTCAAATTGAGGCAAATTGTAGGTTTGCCATGGAAAAATCTAAAAATCAATCTTATTTTCAGTTCTGGCATTTTATATGGCTCTTCTAATTGCCTCATTCAAGTGGTAGTTAGAAGTTATTGCAACTAGAATATCTCAACGAAAAAGCCACCTATCCAAATATTGTCATTGAAGTGAGGGCTAAACATGATGCATCCCGAAAAGGGTAGCACCTTTGGAGGAGGAACCCCTCAATCTAAGCACGCCACTTGTCTATGTGCCCGTATGACACGGCACTTTTCTATGTGCCCGCACGACACAGCACTTGTCTATGTGCCCGCACGACACAGCACTTGTCTATGTGCCCGCATGACTCAGGTATAAATGTCTTTTCATTTTATGTTGAAATGGGATGGAACCCAACCAAAACCAAAAATATTAGCTACCTGGGAAATAAGCACGCCATGGACCACCATACTTGTCCATTTGGAACTGAGCATGGAGCTCCCTAGCACCAAAAATTACAACAATGATGCTAGTAGGATAAACTTCAAGCAGAAAAAATAACGAGAATCATGCTGCTTAGCACAATCTGCAACAAAATATGGCAGATCAAAACACTAGAAAGATGACAACACTTATTTCAGGTAAAAGTAGCATGCCCAATAATAACTTAGCACATGTTACTGCAAGAAATTATTAAATGCAATAATAAAGAAGCAGATGCAAACCAAGCCTCCGCCTTCATCATCATCAAGATCAGCAGCATTTGTCCCAGTATCTTGAACTCCAGTTTGATCCGTCACAGCTGAAACCTAGGTGAAAATTGACAAATAACAAACAAAATTGTGAATCACATCATTAACTCTGAGTCATGAAGATATAAGAAACTGAAAAGAAAAAAATAAAAACCTTTATTGTCCTGCCAGCAATTTCTAATTGCCCATTTAAACTCTGTGCAGCTCTTGCATCTTCAAGACGAGCAAACTAAAAAGATATATGATAAGATTTTAGTTATAGCCATAGCAATCAGCCAAGAAAATCTTAATACAGTATTCACCTGTATAAAACCATAGCCTTTGCAAAGCCCGGTAAGCGGATCAAGGGGCAATTGAACTAGCTCAACTTGTCCAAATGGTTCAAAGACCTAAACATAGAATCCAAAAGTCATCAAGTGAAGATCAAATTGTCTGATAGCTATAGCAGCAATATATAGTAATCCAGCCTTGTTTTTAGGGTTGCCTTATTCCTGTAAATTAAGGCCTACAACATCTACATGTGCTCTATTCTCTGAGAAATAAGTTAACAGATAATATAGCAGAAAACAATTTAAAAAAAAAGACAATCAGCCAGACTTACATTAGTTTTCAGTTGGATCTATCAGAACTAAATTAGATCAACTACTTATCTCGAAGACAGATTGATTCCGGCCAATTCTATCTCAGACAATATCTACCCATTTAACATCTATGGCCAAAAACCTTCAGCAAATTGAGGCAAAAGATAAGAAACCAATTTAGATCAGCACACGGCAGATATTCCTTTTGGTCCAATAAGATATATATAGGGAGAGAGAACATATCAGAGAACTATGCTTTGAGTAAGCTCTAAAGAAAATGTGGCAAAGCTGAAAAGGGAAATTGAAATCTGTGTCACCTGTACTACAACGTTTTAGAAGTGCTACTATGAAAGGTGGAGTGAGTACAATTACTACAAGATTCAAGTGTAAATCCAAATATTTAGACAGATACAGGCAGAGAATTGGAGAAAGGCATACAGATAAATTGGATGGCCGACTTAGACAAGTTGAATATTTGAGCAGAAGATTATCAATTACCAAACAAATGCAAAGGCGAATGCAAGAATCAGGTAGAAACAGAGGCCAAAAACGTAAAAAGTCTACCCTGTCTTTCAATTTCAATTCTAATACCCATCTCCAATCTGTGAATCCAATTTAACCAAAAATGGATTATAATGACTTCTTATGATTGGCTGAACTGGGCACCAAGTCCCGGTCAGCATTGTGACTGCAGGATAATCATACTACATGGAACTAATCAGATACCAGGTCTATGCATGTTCTGATCTTCAGCAATCATGAAAGATGTGGGAAGAATAGATGCCTCATCAGCCTTCATCCTAGAAAAAATGTATGCCTTCGGTTTTGTTCCAACAAGTCAATGTGATCCGGAAGAATAGATGGCATGATTCCAATTTCTATTGAGGTAGTCAGTCTCCACAGCTAAATCTGTAACCCAGTGGAAAGATTTCTATTCATATCTTTGCCAAACAGAATTGCAATTAAACCCAATATGTTTGCATATGTTTTATGAGGTTCTATGTTCTGTTTGAAAATATAGACTATGTTGACAGATGATACAAGAGCAAAAAATATATTTTCTGAATTTTGGAAGATCTGCAATGCAAGCAATATGGCAAAGGTCATAGCCATATCATAACATGGCAAAGGCCAAACAGCACTCATAATCAAAAGTGAAACATGGAATATATTTGGTGCAGCAGACAAGCAAATTGGAAATCTGAGTCTAAGCATTCCAGCCAAGAGATAAATAAGCCTAAATAAAGTTGGATACCAAATAATTAGAAGTAGAACCTGGCGAAGTTGAGGCTCGGTTATGTTCAAATGAAGATTACCAACATATAACCGTCTAGCAGCACCTGAATTTGGTCCAGTTAGCCCTGTTCCCCCTGCAGTTGCGTTTGACTGAACCAAGTTTTTCTCAGCCTCTGAGGGTTTCACCATAACTGGCTGACCAAGGAGAAGTTGGCCTGAAAGAGCTATCGCCATTGGGACTGACATCACATCATAGAACTCAATGTACCTGGAATTTATAATAGGATCTTTTTATCATGGAAAATAAACCTTAAAAAGTAATATATAATGAGCACAATATTCGGACAACTGAAGCAACATTGAAATTGAAAATTTTAAAAGATATAAAAACAATCTGTATGGTGTAGGTATAGTGGTGGGTAATACAATTCAGTGCATGCTTCCACACTTCTCAACTTTTTGAAAAAATGTTTGTGAGAGAAAGATATCAAAAGCAGGAAGCTTACCCAACTCCTTTAGAACGTCTAGAATTCCGATCCATTATCAGGCGAACATCACGCACCTGGATAAACAGAAATTCATTATGAGAAATATCATGAGATATCCAAATTTCTAATGTAGATTCTTGATTTAGCACAACTGTTAAGCCTACCAAATTGTTGTGAAAGAAGTTTTTCTTAAACAATAAAATAAAGTAAGAAAAGGATCTTAAATGTTTGGTTATATATAAAAGGATTTTCATTAAACTAAAATTTAAAAGGCCAATATGAAGATGTAAGAAATAACTCAAATAGCAATTAACTAGGCGGTAGAGAAGTAAAAAAAAATTGCAAAACAAATAACACAAAACTGATCGAGTTTTCATTTCCCACTTTAGGATTTAGAAATATTTATTCAGCGTTGACATAGCCAAATCAACACATTTTGATATCATGCACATCCATCATGAGATCCATTGATATATTCAACCATGTTTTTTCTTTGGAATTTTCCATACTGTTCTGACAAGGAACAGCATCAGAAACACATGAAATGTGTAATAAGATAGTGGTATCCTAATTTGACAATAGTGATTTCTTAGTGTGCCAATTCTGACTCATCCCATCCAAGCAAGTAACAATATTCTACAAACTAACATATTTTTTCTAATTTAGTAGGATCATTTCATCCATTTTAATCTTCCTCTATTTCCATCTGAGAACCTTCCGAAAACCTACTGGCAAAATTAATTTTTTACTTTGTTAATCAACTGCCAGCTCATATAGTACAATTAACTGCCCTTTGCACAGAAAAAAAAATGTGGTGCATAAAGTAGCAGGATAGGAAAATAAAATAGATTATCTATAGACTATCATCTGTCTCATTATTAAACAAACTCCTTACCGACCTTTCCTGCTTTTGAGAAAAATTCATAAACATCTCTTTCGTCTGCCTTCAAAGAAAGCTGTAAGCACATAAAAGAAATCAACATAACAGTTGTGAGGAAAGATATACTTATTTGACAGAAAGGAGACATGTGACAGGAAATACCTGATAAGCAAATACAGTTCTTTGATCTCGTTCAGGATCAGCTTCTGGCTCAGGTGCACCATCTTCTTTCTTTTCTCTGTGATGTCTGTATGAAAAAAGAAAAATAACTTGCCTAGTGCAAAAAGAAACAGCAGAAAAATCAAGTATTCAGAATAACCAAGAAGAAAAATATGCGATTGCCAACTTGCCAGTCATAATTAACCTATTCATTATGTCTGAGATGGTATAAAATAAAGGCTAGCATAATAGCTCAATGAACTTCAACTGATAAAAATTTTAAAATAAAAGAGTTCTAATATCCCAGGGCAATATTTGGCACAAGGAAAATCATAGAAGGACATAGTATCTGCAGCTGAAAAGAATGCAATGAGAAAGTAACTGAAGCATGTTTTCATGGTCATATGTCACAACACTGTCCAAGCAAATTTGCATAGTTCACCAAATATCATGAACAAAAATTAAAAAAAAAAGAAAATAATATTGTAATCATCTTGTATAACCTCAGAGAATATCAGCAGGAGCCAAACAAATGTAATAAATGAAAAAAAAAAACAGAAATCTGTATTTTATCAACAAGAATAAGCAAATAAATAATATTACTTCATGCATTATGTTAATACCTTCCTTTTTAGAACAAATAACAACTGGGACAATCAAATAACTTTAGCTGAGGGGCATGTTAAATTGATTTGAAGGCAATTTAAAATTTTATTGAAGAATTCATGAGGAAACCCCAAAAAAGGCAGTGAGCCAGAATAGATAGACCCATTATAGCATACATAAACTATGAGTGAAAATGGTCAATCACCTTGATAACTTAGAATCCATTATAGCATGAATCTACGAGTGAAAATGGGATGCAAGATAAATAATAGCATAAATGGCATAATCATATTCAAGATTAAAGTTTGGCATCGCTGTTTTCAAACCTTCAAGATTATTAAAGATTATTCAGTGATAGAAGTACATTGTCCACCACATAGCAGAATTTAAGAACCACAAGTTAGTAAATGTTTTCTTTTTAATAAGTGAAGGGATAAACACTTTTGCCACGTTTGGAAGCTGCAGACCGTGAAATTTAACCTTAAAAAAACTCAAACTGGGGCATGCTATGTCTAAGAGACATAATTTGATATACATTGGAACCATCAACCAAAGAATGTCTTAATGATAAACCCTGCAAAGAAATTTAAAGATAAAAAAAGGCTATTTGTGCAGCCAACAGAACATAAATCCTGCATAATCATCAGAAGAAATGCTTCTGTGAAAAGCCCAAGACTCCACCAGCATTTCTGCAACAGAACAAATATATTTCAGCTATCTTGTTCTGAGATGCAGAAAATCTAAATTCATAATATGACATCACTGATGGTCTTCAAATCTCACCCCCATTCAACCAGTTTTCATGACAATTTAATTTAAGAAACTCATAAAAAATGTGTCTTTAAATCCTATTGACCTGAATTCCTCAATAATGCTCATTTTGCGGTGACCATCTGAGTTTGCTCTAGCATATCTGCGAGTTCGCATTAGTGTTTGATATTTAGAATATTGAATCATAAGCTATGAATCTTGACTAGAACATCACAAGAATCATGTCATTTATTCAATGTGGCTACTAATGAAGGTGGCACAAAAACCAAATTGGCAGATAAACTTACCAATCTTTTTAGTTCATACAAACTTTCAGAACCTTTGGTAGAGAGATCAACTCCTATAATAAGGTAGAAGGAAGAGAAGGAACATGAATGTTTGAAAGAGGAAGCTGTAAGCAACAACAAGGATGGTGCCAGGTAAATTATGAAAGGGAAATCTAATATTGTGCCACTAAGATTGATTTGCATAGACCTCATAAAATACAAAGTTACTGGGTGGATTCATATTCACTATTCTAGGCCATTTCAATAGAAGAGCTTTCATTTCAGAGAAGATTTGATACATCACTATATGTAACTTCGTAACATCAAAATGTAATATTTTCAATCAAAGCTAAGCTCCATCAAGTATAGTAGAACGTTCTAGGCAACTAACACAGATTTTATTATAGTTCAAGCTAATTATGGTCCTTCCCATTGGCAAGTGATCCAAGTGAATTAATTGTGATCTAAATGAATCATTCACAATCCAGTCTAGATCAAATTAACTGATGGGGTGCAAACTAGTCAACTAAACACAAACCACAGCTGTTTGTGAGCTATCTCAGAGTCCCCTAGATTATCCAACCAGGCACGTGCGACCCAAGGATCAGCAGCTCCGTGAAATAGGGTGAAGCGGTCCTTAACTGACCGTGCCAAAGCTGGTATCCGTGCTCTATCCATCACCCAACTGGTAGTAGTCTG
>JBBUKS010000055.1:3849942-3872225 GCA_038050645.1 Hedychium gardnerianum | reverse complement strand
TCCTCGAGCTTCTTCTCGGCGTTCACATGGCGCAGCCGGCGACCGCTCATGTCTCTGCAAGCGTCAAAGTTGTTTGTCTTCTTTTGACCAGCCTTGGTCGCAGCGCCTCGGAGCAGGGAACCGAACCCTCCCTTGCCACCGTGAAGACGGAGCAGGAGGGTGACGGAGGGGAAGAGACCATCACTGGAGGCCGATATGGTGGTAGAGTCAGATATCTCCCGGATTCCAGAGACGACACGGAGGGACCGAAGGGGGATTCCGGTTCTGGTTACAATATCGCGCCTTAGGGATTCACCGGAGACGGTCGGAGACGGGATCTGGAGGCAGCGAGTTCTTCCGTCTAGAAACTTCACGAAGATTTGGTTCGTCGCCATGACTGGATCAGCTATGCAATCCGGGAACAGGAGAACCCTAATTTGAAGAGAGGTCGTCGGACAGGAAGTGAGGTGACAAACGAGGAAGGACGACTGCCCCCTATATATAGCACGCTAACATAACGGCCGTTACAAAACGGTGCGTAATTTCCGCTCTCACATAACGGTTTCCATAACTGTTAATAAAAATTAGGAACTGTAATAAAAATTCCAAAATACTGAATAAAAATTTTATAAATATTTTCCCAAAATTTTAGTAACTATTATTCATCAAATGCCAAATTTTTTTTTAGTCTCTAAATATACTTTCACACTAAAAATAAAATTTATATTCTTTTTATATTTAAAATCTTGAAGTAGATGTCATTTGTCACCTCCCCGCGTTGTTATCACTCTTTTAACACAATCATTTATTATTATTATTTTTTAATTAAATTTTCGTTAAGAGCTTATATAATTTTAACTATCACTAAAAACTATTTTTTAGAAAATTAAAAGACCATATTTTTTATCCATATTATCAACCCATCATCAAAAAATACGAAAAAAAGAGAAAGATTGAGATTCTGATTTACGGTCTAGCGATAAAATATTTAAATTATTATTTAAATATTTATAATTTAATTTATAATTATGATATATTTATAGTTTTTTTTTTAAAATGAGACGTGTAATTAAAAGACAACGATTTTTGAGTCGTCGTCGTGATTACTTTTCGATTTATTCAAACGATTGATGAAATTTTTTTATGAGATCGAGTCAATCATTCTAAATTAATCTGTTATTTAATTCATTATTTTTTTTAAATTATAATTATTGAGATATTTTTGTAGGAGATATAGACTTAGCGATAAAACTATAATAAATGTGTTTATAATTGTTATATTATAATAATAATATAATAAAATGTCAGTTTAAAGTTTATATCTCCTAAAAGTTTATCAAAGAGCATCCACATTTATTATTATAATTGTTATTATTATAAATAGAATAAAACGTTATTATTATAATTGTTATATTATTAAAATATCATCCATATTTTAAAGTTTATCAAAGAGCATCCACATTTATTTCATATTAAAAATATTCTTTGATTCTATATAAATATAAATAGGCAAAAGTCAGTTTTTTTTAAATCATCAAAATATCGTTCCAATTTTATCTTTTATTGAAAATACCCCTCACATTACTGTTTAATCATATATAATTATTCAACTATCCTCTTAGTATTTTTATTTTTTATCTAAATCTCAAGCTAGTCGAATGCATTATAAAGATTATAATTTTATAATTATTATAATATATATTTAATTTATTTAACATGAATAAGAATTCATGTTATAATAATTAAAAAATATACCTATTATGAATATATAATAATTATGAAATCATAATTATTATAATATTTATTCGATTTGTTATATTTATGTTATAATTGATGCAACATGTTATGTTATGGTTGCTATATTATAATATATATAATAGTTATGATTTTATAATTAATATGTGTAGTAATTATAATTTTATAATTATTAAAATGTGTTTGATTCGTTTTATAATTATTCTAATATATATAATAATTATAATTTTATAATTCCTATAATATATTGGACCGATTAAAAATTAGAGGAGAAATTTAAACTAGCGCCTTCTTCATTTTTGCCCCATATAAATTATGCCTTAGAATTATTTTATATAAAGCAGTTTCACTTTTGAAGTTGTTGCGTGCAAAGCATATGAAGGTTAGAGCTTCGATAATTTTTTTATTTTATTTTATTTTCTGTCATTTCCCCCTTTATTTAGCCTTTAAGTAAATTTTAGTCAAAAGGGACTGTTTTGAAAACGAAATTTGAACCTGAAACTAAACAAAAGGGTGAAGATGTAAAATAGATCAAACTTACCAACACAGACGGTGAAGGAATAGGAAAAACCGGAGTTGAAGGCATCGGGAAGAGAGAGGACGAGAGAGAGAGAGAGAGAGATCACGAAGCCCTTCTCTACCCTCAGATCTCTCTCAGGTGAGTTCGCGTTGATTTCTCATCACCCTATCCGATCTGATTCGTAATGTTTTTGTTTTTCTCTGTCACGTTCTATATCCAGATTCAGACACAATGTCCGATTCATTGTTTAGGCGAACAATCTTGCTTTATTACCTCATAAGCTGTGTGGAATGGTTCCTGGGGCTTGAATTTTATTTTTCCTTACCGGAGTGCGTCTTTAACCAGTTTTTTTCTTAAAGCTTGAGCACGGAATGCATGTTTGGTCTAAGTTCCCATTAACCTTGCCCTTGTACGAGTCTGATAATATTTGTCCAAGATCTTCATAGAAGACGATTAGCTAGTCAGTTCAAGAAAACTCAGATCTGGGGCTGTAGATTTGGCTGTTATGATTCTTGCACTGATTTGGTGCTTAATTTTCTGAAAAATACCGAGAAGTGAAATTTGACTGATTGCTGCAAGTTGGATAAGTGCTGTGTCTGGGAGATGCAATTCCATTAAGTTCTGTTGTTATCTTCGTTCACCATCTGTACATAAAGTACGTTGTTCTGTTATTTACTTTTGTATACATTTGGTTCATAAAGAAAAGAGTTTTGTTGCTACTCCTGTGAATGGTGAAGTAAAGAGAGACTAGTTGTTGACTTCTGCAGCAAAACTGGTAGCTACAAATTAGGAAGTTACCGTTGACTATTGATGGAAGTTCGTTGGTCCTTTAAGTGTTTGTTGCTGCTGATTTATTTGAATTTGTCATTTTTTTTTTGCTTCAACCATTTTTATTATGCATTAGAACACTGATTTTGGGTGTTCTTTTTTGCAGGTCGGTCCATTTTGTTTTTTTGATATGTTTACAGGAGAGAATGAACCTATCTCACCAAAGAGAGAAATAGTCTTTGATAGTGTGCAGAAAAGTATTAATGAGAATCACAATATAGGTTTAATGGAGCAACCAATTGCCGAAGATGACAGAATAAATAGTTCTACCAACATGGAAAATGACATTCATCACAATCTTGCTGATCAGGATGAGAGCGTTGATGAACTTAGGCAAATGGTTGTTGAACTCAGTTTTCAAAATGAGTACTTGAAATCACAATTAGATCACCTAAAATCTGAACTTCGTCCAGAACGAGCTTCTGATCAAGAGAGACATAGTAGAGAAGATGCAGGATCTTCAGAGGCTGACAACAACCTCCATGATCAGATAAAATGTTTATGTAAGGAGATTCAAGAGCAGAAGGAAACACAAAAGGCAGCAGACGATGCTTTGGAGCATCTCCGTATAGCCTACTCAGAGGCTGATGGAAAGGTCCAAGAGCTGTCTGCAAAGTTAATTGAAGGTGAGCCATTCATTTCTAACAGTTTTCACAAAAAAAGGTCCATATCCATTCCTGTGTTGTTTTTGTATCTCATTCATTGAAAATTAGTATTCTTCTATAGACTGAAGAATTATTTGGTCATTACAAAAGGAATATAACTGTAAAAATCTGTCAAATTTTCCCCTATCCAGCTTGCATTTGAATCAAATGATTGCTTATATCTGCCATTTTTACTTTTAATACTACAGTTTGTTTGATCAAATACTTGTTTGCTGCTTTTCAGTTTTAAATTTGGAATAGGGTTTGTTAATTCATTCCAAAAGGAAACTTATGATTGGATTTATTAATAGTGTGAATGTGATATTTCATTGTCTTCTCTTGTAACTTATTATGTATTCCCTGCGAAGGAAACATTTTGTAGTTAACAAGTCCAGCAGATAAGTCATTGTGTGGATTTTGGTGCTTTAGTTCAGAACGAGTTAAAGAAGAGATGGCAAATGGATTAGGTATTTGCTTCTTGCAAATGGAACATTTGTTGCGTACAACAACAAATAATTAAGTAGAGATCAGCTAATTTTTGGATCAACATCTTAAAGGCTTCTTTAGCTATTAGATGTCTTTCTAAAGTTAATTATAATGTCTTTAATGACTATATTTCTTTTACTTCTGCAGTTCATCAGAAAATGGAACAAGAAATAAAGGAGCGTGATGAGAAATATGTTGAGCTGGACACCAAGTTTGGAAGGCTTCATAAACGTGCAAAACAGCGGATACAAGACATACAAAAGGTGATAATGGAAACTGGAGCACATTGTTTTTATTTTGGTTCTTATCTCTTATGTCAGAACAGGCCTTTCTTTAATTTGTGGAGCTGATAGAATTTGAATGCATTTGGCAAATAACAGATGTTTTTTCTGCAGCACAGCATCTAGAGACAGTTTTATTTTTCATATTTGTTTTTATTCTCTTATGTGAGATCTAAGGCACCTATCTTCCAGATTCAAAGAAAAGCAATGACTCATGGTAAAGATAGTATTATCCTATTAAGTACATGTGGTCAATAATATATATACCTTCCTCATAGCATGACTTAGAGTTGATGAACTTTGCTTCTATTTTCCTTCTTCAGTTAGATTTAATGCTTATGTAAGTATTTTTTTGAAAAAGTAGAAACTGTAATATAGATCCAACATTCACATTAACCTAGGATGAGCACCCTTGGCTAGTTAGCTTGGTAGAAAATTCTTGTACCATCCAGGAGATTAAGTAAATCTCTGCTAGGAAATTCCTCCTAGTTATAGGCTTCCAGACATATGGGTGCTTGCTTTAAGGTTTAGATGTTGATAACTAATGAAAGGAATATACATTAATGTGGTTTTACTACTTTTTTCATAACACTGTGCACCTAATATTCATTTAACTATTATTTGGAGATGTAAATTACTAGACTTTGAAAAGACTTATTTGGTAAAATTTTGATTGGCATCAAATAGTTACCTTCTACCCAACTATTTGGAAACATGCTTTGTGAATGTTAAAACATTGTTATGACCATAGTTTGAATCATAACCATATTTAGGAACATCAAATTACATTCTACTAAATTTTCAGCATCATAACCATGTTTCCATGCTATCCAACTATTTGGGAACATCAAATAACTGTATGACTAATAAAACATAGTTATGCTAAAAATTCACTACACAAGATGATGACATCATTTGTGATGTTGTTCATGCTTGATTCAGTCAAAACAATCTATGCTTCTCATAGTTTGAGTTTTTTTGACAAGTTTTTCCTTTTTTATTGTATCAGTGCAGCACCCTTTTATGAATTTTATATCAAGTTTATATATTTTTTCATGTGATGGTCTGAATTAGGAAATTCTGAAAGTAACTTCTTTTTTGTCTTCTCTCTTTACCTGGCATCCACTTTCATCTTTTTGGATTATTCTACACATTGTATAATGTTTCTGCTGCTGTACCTTGTTAGCTAGAAATTCCTATTAAAGAATAGGTCAGAAATGAGTTTGTAATTGTTTTGTTGAATTTTGGAGAACTCATCTGTCAATTGGAGGAATGTACCTTACTACCTTTTGTTTGTGTATTTTTCTTGGTTCTGTGAAATGGTGTAGATTATCTATTGATTTTTTTCCAGGAAAAAGATGATCTTGAAGCACGCTTTAACGAAGTTAATATGAAACTTGAGCAAGCATCTTCTCAGCAAGCCTTAGTACAACAGGAACTTGAACGCAATCGTCAACAGGCTAGTGAAGCATTGAAATCAATGGATGTTGACAGGCAGCAATTACGAACTGCTAACAGCAAGTAATCTCTCTCCTTAATTATAGACAATTATCTTTCAAATTCAATCAACAAAATGTTTATGTAGTTCAAGTGTTACCTTTTCCTTCTTTACATTATTATTTTCTACTTGCTCGTTTATATAAACTTGTCTTGCATGGTGTCAAACTAAGATTAAAAATTGACCATCATAGTGACTAGTCAAAGCCAAAGGTTTAAATATCCGAATACCATTATGTATTGGAATTTTAGTTCTAGGCCAAAATGGCATGGTTTCACATTGTGTTGTGCCTACACTTAACATGCTTTAACACACATGAAACCATGTCAAGCTAGACGACTTTAATCCTTTATTATCCTCTCACTTAGATTGTTCACTTAAGACTCAATTGATTACAATTTTATTGTGGTATATTGTTTTTATACTCGATGATGATCAATATACTAATTTAATTATCTTTACTTTTATTTTCTACTTTGCCGACCCTACTTAATGGGATAAAGGCTTGGTTGTTGCTGTCCACTTTTATTTTTTACTTTTAAAAGAAACTATATCAATTAGATAGTTGATTTCAAAATGTTTTTTTACTCTTTTTTACTTAAATACATATTGAGATTAATTCATATATGTTTTAGTCTATAATCTTTTTCTACTTGTTTACTTTTAAAATAAGATTATAATGATTAAATAATCAATTGAAGGAATAAATTGCAAAAACTTTAACAAACATTATCTAAATTCATGTTGACTTATTGTTGTTTGGTCTCAACATATATCCAGACTTAGAGATAATTTTGATGAGATGCGTCGCTCATTAGAAGCTAAAGAAAATGCTCTTGAGGCATTACACCAGTCCATCTTTGAAAAAGAGCAGGTACAGCATGCTATTCCTTTTCCCTTGCATGGATGTGGTTGTAACTTTTTGTTAAATCTTATGTCCTTCTGAAAGATTTTAAGCAATCAAAATTCCTACTCTACCCACATTGCATATAATGGCTCATGACAACTTGTGATGCAAATTATGAACCATAAATTAGTCAACCCTCTGTAAGTGTGCATTATTGTCGAGAACTTGCTACTTTATGCTTGTTGTAAGTTTATATCAGCATCAATTAGCGGTATTAGGTGCGGCTTTTAGATAATGAGTGAAGAAGCATTGTTATGATTTTAGTAGAACTAGATTATTGATTTATGGATAGTATGCAATAGTATCTTGAGGTAGGATGATGAAAGAATGGTTTCTGTATGTAAATGTTGACAAAATTAATTGTGGACTTTGATGATTACTATTGTTAGTTGTGTCATAAAGAAAATAGGATATAGCTTGAGGTTGCTGGTGGTTAGGTGAAGTCTATAGTAACTAAGTACAAGAGTTTGCTAAAAAGATTACAAAATTGTACAGTTCAGTAGAATTTAAATAAGTAACTTAGCATGAAGAAAAAGCTGTATCAACTTGTTCATAGTTCATGAATTTTATACTTACAGTAAAGATTTCCTTAGGAAGGAATTAATCTGTGGCAAAAGGTGAAACCGTCACCTTGGCCACCCCTCCAGGGCGGCTCCACACTTCTTGGAAGGGGGTAAATCACAGGGGGCTTCGCCTAGCCATAGTAGCACATGCAAAGGGGGGTGGGGGGTGGGGGGGGTGAGACAATCAGCGGGGCATTCCACACCCCTTAGGAAGGAATTACTGGTAATTATATAAAGGGTCCCTAAACCAGCCAAATTTCAAGTTAGTCCCAAAAAATCTTTAGCTTCAGTCTGATCATTAAACTTTTTGACACCATACAATCAAGTCCATCCATTGTATTTCCTTTTTCATTTAGAACTAATTTTAACAAGGGAGGTGAACTAAATTGCTCTTGTTGGGTGAGCAGTTAACTACCAGTACTATAATCCTTAGAGAAAACTCGATTGATGAGAGAATAAGTGGTGAAAAATATTATTTTTAGGAATATGGATTCATGCCATGGAATTAATTATGGGTGCTATTTCTTTACTAAAAAGAGAAGAAAAATGTTAATACACTTTTTTTTATAGGAATGCTTATCATAGAGTTAATAGAGATTTTCTTTACTATGAAGTTTATGGAAAAATATTAAGGTGAATAAAATTGTATATATTGTCTTTGTTTTGACAGGTTAACATAGAGTTCGTATTGAATTATTGTGATTAGTTTAAGAAAAAAAGGGTTCGTGTTGCGAGTGATATAGTTGACAAGATACCATATCGTTCTAGGTTCAGAATAAAAAAAACATTAAGATCGAAACTAACACCATATTGGATTTATTATTTCCTTTAAAGAATATTAGAGGAAATTGTAATGGCAAAATTAATTAAGGTTAATTACCTTGGTAATTAATTTTAATATAAATTACAATTTGGTCTATATCATTAGAGTAAAATTACAAGTAGGTTCCCAGCATTATATATGTACTTCCATTTACATTTTTAGGCCCATAACATTCTCCCTCAAGCTAGTTTAAATATATTATAGAAATGAGGATTTGGTTAGAAAATCCATTATCTAATTATTAAAAATCACAAATAAGTTGATAATTTAATTGAATTACACCGTCTATCTAATGAAGTGAGAAGTGACAATAAATCTCTGTTTGTTTTCTTCTCTCATAGAATATTGACTATAAGCTATGTGCACAATAACTTCATTGTTGCAGTACAATTTTATAATCTATATGGGAACATGTCCCCATTTGGTCATTAGCCGTATGACTCAAATGAGCTTACATATTGCTGCTCACATGTTGCTAGAGCTATAGTCCAATAATTTTCCTTTGCACTCAACCTAGCTATAACAATTTGCTTTTGTTTCTTCCAAGAAATTAAATTGTCTCACATTTGTCTGTGTGGGAGCAATTGCCTAATCATCATTGTTACCTTACTATCTATAGATGACCTGGATCCCAAAACAGGATAACCTTCCTAGAAAATTCTGAAGCTACCATAGAATTCTCAAGGTTGTCTACTGATGATCCTGATATGTTGTCTAGAAACTAATTTATTGAGCTTACTGTAAATGAGGTTTTAGGTCGTCTAACTGTGAAATAATGTAATATCAATCTCCTCAAGCATATCAAGTACATAACTTTGTTGAGAGAGTGAATGTCTCTCCTCGAATGAGCAACCACTATATGAAGAAAATACTTTAAATCATCCAAGTCTTTAATCTAAAAATTTTGATGGCAAGAACTCTTTGAGTTGTTTAATTCTAATGGAATCATCTTGGTGATGATGATGCCATTTACATAAATGATAAGAAGGATATATTTTACATGACTAATGAATGAGGTAAAATACCCAGTGATGTGTTATGCTCCTGGTTCTGCTAAATTGAAGAAGAGCAAAGTTAAAATTTTCAAACTAACTACCTACAATTCTTCAACCTATATATTGATTTTATTTTAGCTTGCACACTAGGTTAGTTTCCCCTTAAGCAATGAACCTTGAAGGATTCTCTATATAAACCTCCTCAATAATATCATCATGAAGGAATACATTTTTAATGTTAAACTGACGAAGGGCCAGCGGAAGGTAGTTGGCACTTGCCAAGATGACAAAGTGGTGAATATAAGTAACCTGATCAGGGCAATTCAATTTAGAGAACAAATGATATAGAAAGAGGGCACAAGCTAGGTCAAGCTGGACGCGGTTGCAAGCTAGCTCATGCTAGAGGAGACCATGGAGGCTTCATCTGGAGTGAACAATGAGCTGTCTTAATCATCTGCCTAAGGGTTGCACATGTGAGAAAGTTCCACATGTAGATCTTGGTGTTGCAAAGGAGATCAGGTTGCACATTAGAGAAGGTGCATGTGCATCTTGCGCACCGGAGAAGAGGCACATATGCAGGCCACTTGTGAAAGGTTCAGCGGATATTGGGTCAGAGGTTGCTGTTGTACTTACATGGAGGGATCATAAGAAAGTTAATGTCATGGTGGATACACAAGATTGCCACACCTTTGCTCACAGGTAGATTCATGAGGGATTATTGCCAATCATGCGGCATGCGCCAAGAAGGATCAAGAGCAGCCAAAATAGAGACGATACTGAAATTGGAAAGACTTGGATATGATACCATGTAATGACAGATTAATTAGGTTTAATTACTATAGTCCTCTCTACCTATCTTTTTTATTCATCAATGTACAATTATAGGTTGGTCATAATATTAAATTTACATTTAGGTCCCAAGGTTCATAAAAATTTCTATTGTGTTTATCTAAATCCTGTGGTTGCATAGGAAATTCCTTTTGACACAATTATCAAGCAGAGCCTAATAGTATGCCTCTCTAAATTCTTTACAGATGTTGGAACAAGTTCGGAGTTCACTGCAGGCATCAGAAGAAAAGAGACACACCTCAATCTCAGAACTTGCTGCTAAGCATCAAAAGGTAGAGATGATTTGTTCAAAATGATATTAAAATGTGATATGTGGCCAATGCATACAGCTCATGGACAGGAAAAAATCATGTAACCAACCCAATATTCGGAACAAACTTAGCTTGATGATGTTGATTCAATTTCCCATTAGAATAAAATATTCAATATTTTGAACTTGATCTGTACTCACAATTTTGTCTTTCTTCATTTCCCTTAAGAAAATAGAAAGTTTGGAGGCACAACTTAGTGATGCTGTAGCAGACAGCAGGAAAGCAGCTGAAACAATTTCTTCTCTCCAGGTTCAGTTCACTTGCACTATTCTGCATACTAACTGTTGTTTTATTTGATGTTTGCTTATTTGTTTTTCCTCAATAAATAATTATATAGTGTTCTTCAGTAAGAAGGGGAGCCTTGGCGCAACGGTAAAGTTGCTACCGTGTGACAGGTCATGAGTTAGAGTCTTGGAAACAACCTCTTGCAAAAGTAGGATAAGGTTGCGTACAATAGACCTTCCCCGGGACCCGCATTGGCGGGAGCTTCGTGCACCGGGTTGCCCTTTTAGTGTTCTTTAGTAAACTAGTGTCATACAATCAATAGGTAGAGCCTTGCAAAACTTAATTTGGGCCACACTCTCTAATCCAAGAGAACTTTGAGGTTCTCTCAATTCTCTTTTCCAAAATTTACGAATTTGATTTTTTTATTTTAAAAACATGTCATCAATTTATATGTGTATATATTATACACACTGACAGAAAATACTTGATCTTTCCCTAAAATAATAAAAAAAAGTATTATGAAAATGTCAGAATATTACAAAAAAAGGAAATAAAAACAGAAAATAGTGGATTAGGGTCAGGGTGATTATTTTTTCTTTACTGTCCAATTTTAGCAATTGATTTTGTGAATATATTATATAAACTTGGATAAGTTTTGAGTTAGGCTTATCTTGTTATGGAAGTTGCTTATCTGTTACCTATTGCTAGCTAGCAGAAGAGGGAGAAAGGGGAAAAAAATCCTAGTTCATAATTTCCCTTTTATGGCAAATGTATAACAGTCAGTTCGCTCTAGTTTGAAGTACCTGAAGCAAATTCTTCGTGTGAAAGACTTATAAAGTAGAAAAACATGTGAAGAAATGAAGTAAATGTTGAGCATACAATCAAAAGCATTATATCCTAGAAGACTGTGGCTATGAACTTTTGACACAACACAAGGATAGGCTGTGTGCTTCAATCCTTCAATCTCATAGGATTGCTTACGCCAGTTGGGACAGGGGGAGAACAATTTATGAATGTGGGCTGGCTTGTTGGAAACATGTAAGTTAAAGGATGTTCTTATGGATTTCTTGCAGGCAGTGAACGTAAGATAGTAAATGAGGCGCTTCTGCTACGACAATGACATGAAGAGATTTTGAAGAGGGGGAAGGATATTGTCATGAGGAAAAGAGTTTGGAGATGTCCTTGAGTTGGTGCAGGAGCCATTGTTGTTGTTTACAGGTGTTGACCCTGTGGTGGGTTGTGAGGCTAGACATTAGGTCTTTGGATGGGTGAAAGGAGTAGTGTTTACCGAGCTGGTGGAGGGGAAGGTGTTTTGGAGTGAACTTGCTGAATTATGGAGTGGACAAGAAAAGAGGAAGGAGATGGGTGTGAACTATGAAGTACATTGTGGGGAATTGGTGTTATGAAGAACATAGACTTGTCCCTGGTTTTAAAGTGGCGGTGGATGCAGATAAGGAAGGAAGAGAATGAGGGGATGTGCTAGAATAAGAGGAAGTGAGAGCGGAGGGACAAGATGTTGAGAAGTGATGTTTCTGATGATTGGATTGGGGACTCGAAACAAAGTTGGATTGTGCTAGCACTAGGGGTGGCATCAATTTGGGATCTTGTGGTAGGGAAGAGAATCTCTAAAACATTTTTTTTGTTATTTTGTTGGAATATCTAGAATAATTGAATGGTTTTCTCTTTTACAGGCCTTACCATGACCTGGTTTCGTAACACCTAGCCAAAATATACAAGGTTTGGTATAAATGGTAAAATTCAAAATAACAAAATTGGAAAAATACAATAAAAAATGAAATTTAGATTATGAACTTGTTCAATTTATCTTTTACTCTACTTTTTTTTTATTGTTTTATTTGCATCACCTGTGAACTTGAAGTGTTTGAAAAGGCAAAATAGTTCTCTTAGGCTCCTCAACTTATTTTTTTCTCATTTCTCCACCTCAAGTTATCTTCTTCTTAATATGCTAAATTGACTTGATGCGGCTAAGCTGCACAACTTTGGTTGGGAGAGTTTATTCAGTTAGAATGATCTGAATATGGATCAGCCAACCCATATTAGAATCAAAGATGCATCAAGCTCTTGTTCTTAGAATGGTTTATTCAGTTACATTAATCTGGTTCTTCCAATACAATGGATATTAATTGTTCTCGAAATGTTTTTCATTGTGAACTAGGATTATTTATGCAGTAAGTAGTTAATATAGTTAAAATGTTAAATATCCTGTCTTTTACAGACATCTAACTGTTCTTTTTCTCCTCTTTTTTGATAGCTATAATTGTTGGTTTTTATTATTTTATTTTTTAAATATTTATGTATTTTTTAGATTCTACTCTACAGGTAGGCTTCTTTGATATCATAGGCACCCAGTTTTTTGATGTTCTAATATAAGTGTTTTCTAATTCTTTGTACTTTTCTAGATCATCCTTTCTGAGAAAGACTCAGAGATAGCAGAGTTGGATGCAGCTTCTACAGGTGAAGCTGTAAGACTTGGAGCTGCATTGGAGGAAATGAGGGGAGAACTTAATCATCTTAGAGATGAGCAAGTAAGAATTGCTTTTCTTACATAACTCTTTGGATTCAAATTGGCTAATGTCTTGGAAAATTATTGAAAAAAAAATATTGCTTGACTAAAGTTATATCTGAAAGACTTCCAGTAAAAATCAAGTAACTGTTGCATTCCAATTGTCACAGTTATTGCTACCAAAGGGATCTTTATGTGCTGATTATTTTTTCAAGATCAGGCATTGAGATTATAGCATGCTTGACTATGCAGTGACTATGGTTTTACTGTTGCATTCCTGATTTGTCATAAAATATGTTATCTGAACTTTTTATGACAAATCAAGCAAAACAGGAGCTAGGAGCATATTCCACAATGTCAATAAAACCATAGTTACATTATATATCTACCTTTTCAATCTTTTTTCAGAATAAAGAAAAACAAAACTGGGAAGCAGCATGCCAAGCACTTCGAACTAAATTGGAGGCATCTGAGAGTCACTGTTTACAGTCGGAGATTGAATTAGCTAAAGTGAAAAGTATGATTATTTATTTATTTATAATTATTTTTTATTGACATTGTTTGAGAACTTCAATTTGTGAAGACAAAGTGAATCAACTTATTAGTTCCTTATTTTCACAGGTCAATTGGAACTAGAATCTTCTACAAAATACCAAATGTTGAGTGCAAAAGAAACTGAACTTTTAGTTGTGAAGGATGAGGTAAAGAAGTTCTATTGACTGATCTGGCTTTTCATAGTACATACTATTACAGTCTTATGCAAAAAAATCAACAGTAGGAAAATTTTGTTTCATCTCTATAAGTTTAGATTTTAAATAGAGTTTCAGTTTTATCTGTCATAGAGTTTTGGGCTCTATTCCAATATAGAATGACTGATTATTAGATAAAAGTTGAAGGAAGGCATGTAAAGAATCACATAAGAAACTTCCCAAAGATAGATCTGTATGCTCATCTTTCCATGAATGACTTATTACCTAGGTGGTAATTTGATTTTCTCCTTCTTGAAGACTATACACTATGGCTGAAATTAATAAGTTTTGTGAGATCATGCCCTTTGTGATTCTGAACCTACTATGATTGTAGTTGGTTCAAACCTTTCTTTTCTTTTAACATATTTGGTCCTCTCATTCATACTTAATTAAGTCTTGGAAACCATTATTGGAGAAGTTTATTTTTTGACCCTTGTGGTAGAAAAGTAGGGATATCTTCCTCCTGTTTACTTTGCCAGACAGAGAAGGAAGAAGTTCACAGCTTAAGTTGATCGTGAGGTAAACCACAACCATCCATTGCATGATGTGGCTAAATGTTAGTGGGGAGAGTGTAGAAGGTCATTTTTGACAATCACAAGAGTAAATTTGGAAGTGAGATCATTTTGTGCTTCCATTTTTATCAGATTTGCATGGAATTGGAATGAAGCATTTGGATTGATTTGTCTTCCTTGCTAACTCCTTCCAACTTCTCTTCCCTACAAGTGGATGGATCTGCTCTTCATGTGGCATACAGTTCGTGTAAATCTCCACTAAGGCAATGCTGATGCCTAGTTGTTGAAGAGAGAGGTGTATAGCTCAAAGTAGGAAATAGAAGAATGAAAAATAACTGCAAGGGAATGAAAATGATGAATTGAAGTTTGTACAATTTATGATAAAGTATCAACATAGTCATGCACTTATTTAGCAATTAGTCATGTGAACTTTTGATAAAAAAAATGCTGAAATGATAATCAACAGTTTGAAGGGACACCAAATTTAGGGTGTCAATGTATTGCAAGAATATTATTGTGTCTTGCATAGCCTACCAGCATCTACTGTGAGTAAGGCCTTTCAGACATTATTCAAAAAATATAAAGTGATGACTCAAAAGAGAAGTATTTATAGGAAGTTATATTGTACATGTTCATTTAGATCAACATAAAGATCAAATGGCTCAAAAGTTTGATAAGAATTAGATATGAGATAGTAGGTGTTGAGAAAGAACTTTGATAATTCTACTAATTGATAATACTCACATTCAAGAGTCAAACCAAAGATCATATTTTAGAGACTTGAACTCCTAATAGACTATGGATAAAGTGATGCCATTCAAAAATTGGAGATCAATTTTGAAATTTCTTTCAAAATCATAGTTTAAAATTTCTATATTTTTAAAATTTTTAAGAGTTGTTAATAAGTTAACCTTTTAAAAGTTAGACTTTTTAAAGATGACATGGACTTGTCTTGAGTTTGTAAATGGGTTACGATTGCATGTAAAAGATTATTCTTCAATGTCATATTTTCCTCTTTGGTGAATTTGCTTTCTTGCGAAGTGATTTTTGTGTTGCATCATACTTTTAAGGCCATAAAAGGGTAGGAAGTGGAAAAGAGAGGAAAAGTGCAATTCATCTAAATAATTTTTCACTTTCCAAAAATCTGCACATTAGCTTTCCTTAATATTAGTATTTACATCTCATCTTGTCATGCTTGTGCGTTTACATAATTCTGTAGTTACAGTTCTTATCTGAGTATCTACTTTGACACATTATTTCTTTTTTGGAAAAATGATTTTCTTTAAACTTTTGCAGGTGAAGCGACTTGAAGAAGATTTTTCTGCATATAAGGTCCGTGCCCATGCACTTCTCCAGAAAAAAGATGCTGAGCTAGCTGAAGCTAAGAACTCAAAAATGCTCTTATCTCTTGAGCAAGCTTTGAAGGTAAGCTGGTTGTTTTCTTTATACTAACATGACAATATTACTATTATGGAGTGTTACCTGACTTCCTAAGATTTAGGAAGCTGAAACAGAAGTAGCTTTAGCATTAATGGAAAGGGACAAAGCTACTCAAGCTCTTGAAGATGTTTTGAAAGAACATGTCAAAGAGATCAATGCACGGTAAGTTACTGATGGACCTGCAAATAATGGTTTAAGATTATCGAGTGGAATTTAATTTTCCAAGAAACATAGTTTCATGAATATGCTGAGCCGTAATTAAAACTGATTTCAGAGTTCACGTTTGCCTCTTTTTAGCAGTCTGCCTTAACTGGTAGTAGTTAATTATTTCTTTATCAAAGAAATATTTTGATGATTGATCAAACCTGGTTACCCTGCCCCCATGTTAAACCTCAAAGGATTTGTCCTTAGCAAGAGAGAACAATATTGCCTTCTTGCTAAAACATGACTGATGCATATGTTTACACTTTGGCTTACGCTTAATATGCATGTTGGTTTACTCATGCACTTAACTTGTGCACAGACCACTTTTTTCTCCAATAGACTACTTGCATTTGAATATTTAATGCACTTTTATTTTCTCTTAATAATTCTACTAAGCGTCAAGTCAATAAAAATTGGAAAACTGTTTTTTGTAGCATATTTTGTCATTTTATTATTTTCAGCATGTGGTATTATATCAGATTGACATGGTAGGGCATTCTACTAATAATCTGGTCTTCATAGCTTTTGTCATCCTTTACATTAATCAAGGCTTGAAATCTTGATTTGTATTGGAGTTTTGGTCCCTGACCAGAATGAAACAATTTCGTTTCGCTTTTGGTTCCTTCGAGAAGAAGCAGGAGGAGGGGAAAGAGTGAGCAGATGCTTACTTACCTGCAGGAGCAGGTGTCGTTGGCATTTGTCAAGTCGCGACGAGGGCATTAAATGAGGGCTAGGGTGAGGAATGCTTGGGTGAGCAGACATGGATTCTTGGGAGGCATCGCGGAACAAGGGAAGACACTTGTGGCTCGCTTACAAAGCTCCTGGAGGGGAATGCTCAAAAGCCATTGTGGAATAGGGAAGATTTGTGGCTCGCTCACAAAGCTCCGGTAAGCAGAGAGGAAATCTTGGGAGATGTTGCAGAATGGAAGGCAAGGGTAAATGCTCGCTGACAAAAGAAGAGCTTGCTATTTAAGATTGATCGTAACTGGGAGTTTTGGTGGTTCTCATGTACCAGCTGGTGGGCAAGAATAAACAATTTCATTCGTGTCAACTGGAACGGAATAGGATTATATACCATGGAAATAATATTGTAATTTAAAGATACCGCCAATATAGTTTGCTTCAGTACACATTTGATATACTGATGGTTTTGTGACTTCTATGCACAGAGTTTACTGGTCAGATGTGAACCCCAAAAAAGATACTGTTCATAATCAATTTTAACTCTGTTTCAGGGATGTTGTCCTTAATGATGTCAACAGTCAATTAAGAAGTATAACTATCAAGCTTGAGTCTACTACTGCCCAGTATATGTCAGACAAAGATATGTGGCAGAAAAAACTGGATAGTATAGAAGAAAGCTGGAAAGGTAATACATCTCATACCCTTGCCCTCCATTTTTTTCGCTGTAATTAATATGTGATACAATCCTTGGTTATTATAGTTAAATATAAAACCTTGGAGACTCAAAAAGTTGAACATTTTGGAGATCATATACAAAATGAGCTGGATGATCTTAAGCAACGTTATGAGCAGCTGAAGGTATCATTTCGTCTTGCCTTTTATGATTTTAAGCTAATCTCAGTCCAATGTTTTACTCATGGAGGTTCTTTTACTTGTAGGAAGAACATGATATATTCCGTGATATTGCAGAAAGGACAATTGAAAAAAAAGATAAGGAGATAGCTAAGCAGATAGAAGATAATAAGAATCTTCGTTTCTCATTGGAATCAAATCGTCTAGTATGTTCCTTATTGCCTATTCTATGATGAAAGCATTAACTTTCATTTGTCCATTTGTTATAAATTTGAGATTTCTGAACCTATGTTCCTAATCTTAAGAGCTGAAATCTAATGATAATAATATAAATGAATATTTGCTCTTTTTCCTATTGCTTCCTTTGTGAGAGGCACTTAGTCAGTCCATTTTAACATTGTATTCGAGCAAAAGCCTTGTGTTATAACCATGCAAACGCTCGTAATATCTTCTCAATTTGCTTGCCACTGTGGACTTAATAATACAAATATATATCTCCTTCAATAAATCAATACAAATTTATGTATGTTGATTCCTTTTTAATAGTTCAAACTTCAGGGATAAATGTTAGACGTTCAACTTTAACATCCATTTCCTGTTATTTTAAGAAATTTGTGGTTTAATTACTTTTGCAATGTTTCTATTTGGCACGTAAAATATAATAAGATCCAACCTGGTTAGAAGCCATTATGATTGTATCTTCTCAAATTCATTGACTAAAAAAACTGAAACCAACAATGACATGAAAGAGATCTTTTTGAGAAAGAATGGTCTTTTTAGCAGAAAGACTTAAGTGTTGTGATAAAGGTTGGAAAAAAGATGCTCCCAGGTTTTTTATTTTGTTGTTGTTATTTATAGGCAAACTTTTAGAGAAAGTCCTGTAACTTTATAATGACAGAAAATTTTGAAGAATGTGGACTAATCTAATTACATTTTGTTAGCTTGGGACCAACATAGCTTTGACGACGACGATTATGAATCTAATTGCTTTCTACCCTTGGTGAACCAAAAGGAAATCTAGATAGTATCTGTTGGGCTTTTTTAGCTGGAAGATCAAGTTGCTTTTGTTTCATGCCTTGATCTTCTATAGTTCATGACAATCCTATAGTTCGTGACAATCCATGCTCAATTAAGTTTTGTAAATCTTCATTTGTTTGGTCAAGTTGTTAATGCATTTTTAAATGTTCTTTCTTAACATTCTGCTGAGTACATTATCTGGACGTCGTGGTGATCAACATTTTTCAATTAATGGTTCATTACTTGAGCAAAAAGCCTATTTTTCTTCATTTTTTTTATCACAAACTGGAACTCCAATCAATATGAAGAATGCTATACATTTCCTACCTTTAAGTTTCTTTATCTTATTTGAAGTATACATGTGACACTATTATGGATTTCCAGGTTGCAAATAGTGAGACACAAAATGAAGGTGATTATAAGTACATTATTATTGATAACCTTCATCTTAAGCAAGACTGTTCTTAATTGCTGTTTCCTGTGTTCTCTTTCATGTTTAAATTTTAGCTTCTCAAAAGCAGGACGCACAATCCTCGAGCATAGAAATAGCTGAACAGCAAATACTGGTAATTGACATGTATTACAACCTTTTTCTTTTGGGTTTTCCATTGAAGAGAATAAGTATTATGTGAATCATTGAAAAATTTTAAGTGTTGAGGCATGCTAGATTTTTTAAGGTACTGTATTCTGCATCAAATGCTGCATTATAAAAGCTATAAGTGACCACTAGTTGAATCCTCTCCTTGGAATGCAATATGGACGAGACCTATGTTTCTGTGAGAATTAAAATCCTTGGTGTTCTTATCAAAATGACTTTTCCAAAACTTCAGAGTCAATCAATTGGTTCTAGTTATGCCTTTGTTGTCTAATGCTTTCAATGGAAAAGTAATATTTTCACAGAGTTTCAGTATATAAAATATATATTCTAGAACTGCTTTAGAGTGCTTAGAATGATACATGCTATTGTAATCTGGTCACTGAACTAACCAATGATGCAGGTAAATTGGATAATTGAATAAGTTGTGCTTACAATGATTGACCTTGTTGCAGTGTCCTTTAAAAGTATAAATTAATTCTTTTATCTTAACTTTCTGTGACCAACTTTCAATTCTTATTGGTATTTATTGATGAGGATAAGTGAGAAGCTTGCTGTCTGATAATACAGTGATCACAAGTATGAACTTTTTAACCTACTGAGATCAATAATTCTGGAATTTCTGGATTTTAATTGGATTTCAGCTTCTAGCTAGGCAACAAGCTCAGAGGGAGGAAGAGCTTGCTCAGTCGCAGAGACATATTTTAGCTCTTCAGGTATGATTCATCTTTGTCATTGCTTTTTATTTGTCATATGATTTTGATTATTGATATTTCCAGGAAGAGATTGAAGAGCTTGAGCGTGAAAATCGTCTTCATAGTCAACAGGTTGATACTTATACTTTTCTGGCACTCAATTTTGAAACTACAAAACTTGCTCAATTGCATGAGCATGCTCCTTCAATGAAGGATGAGTTACGAATAATCTTGTTAAGCATAGTAAGTTGCATAATACATACTATAGAAATGCTTAGAAAGGCACTTTGATGGTGTTAGTAGTTGGAAGAAACAGAACAATAACAATTAATTCTTGCGGAAAATAAACTTCTTAAATGCACACAAGGACATATATTTTATATATAGAATGACGACAATAAGATGGATTAATAGAGACATATACTATGTAATGAAATGATTTTAGATATCAGTTCTAGCAGAAGTTTTGGATTTGCTTTCGAAGATTGGATATGATAGAGATATGTAAGAACTGCATCTAAGGAGCTAAATTTTAGACATGAGCACAAACGTGATAAGTTTTACCATTATCAAGCTACCTTTGTATAGCTATTAGCTATTAGCAAATAGCATCACCTACAGTTGATATTAAAAGCTAATGACAAGAAGGAAAACATTAGAAAGACAAGTTATTCCAATGTTTCACGATATCCTATATGTACTATTATGACATAATCAAAGGATGCAACATGTTATTAAGGTAGCCAACAAGGAGTAGCTTCGTCAATGATTTTAATTTTTGATCTCTGTGGATTTCTTGGAAGACTATCCACTTTTTTTTGTTCATGGAAATGTTAAATTGGCATGTCCAGATTCAACTTTCATAAAGAAAAATCCATGCAATCATCCTTCTTTTTATATGCTAGAGAGTGTAAAGAATAGTATACCTTCATTCCCATCTCTTTAAGCATTTGTTTTCAGGAGATTATTATCTGATTAATGGTTAAGTTTTAACAGGTATAGCATGGCAGTGTCTCGTCTGCATTGTTTCGAACAAGCTATTATGTATTAACCTATCCTAATTCTTCCAAGTCAATTAGTAGTTAATGACCCGTAATGATTCATATTTAATTAATAAAATTCATAACACAAGAAAAATTAGAACCCGTAAAGATTCATATTTAATTAATAAAATTCATAATACAAGAAAACTTAGGGTCAGTTTAGTTGGAACGGATTAAGTTGAAAGATGGATGAAGATAGTTAGATGAATAAGAAAATGGATGGATGGTAAATTTATCCTCCTTTTTGTTTGTTTGTGTTGGTGCAATCGTCCTTAGGTCAAGGTTGACCAAGTTGACTATGTAGGATCGAGTGCACGTGAGAGGGGGGGTTTAAATCACGTGTTTTAAAATCATTCTTTTCTGTTTTGAAATCTTGTCGAAAATTCAAGTGTGCAGCGGAAAAACAAATACGTCTAAAATAAAAACACAGAGAGAGAAAACAGAGCACACGGTCGGTTTACTTGGTTCGCAGCCCCAGCGGACTACTACTCCAAGGCCCACGCCCCTTTGGGACGTTTCCAACGGGCAAACCACTAATTCTCTTCCGGAAAACCTTCGGAAGAGCAATCGAATACAGAATATTAAATAAGAGAGTGTAACAAGTCTACACTTCTCTTATGTAGGGGTAACAATAAATAAATTAAAATTAAGACTTCGTTACCCAATGAAGATTCTGTTGCAAGGAGGGAATTCGGCGTCAGTTTGGTGCAGCAGAGTTGTAGTACAGTAATTTTTGAGCTCGGGAGCAGCAGTATGAGATCGAGACAACACTTGTGAGAGTTGTTCTTAGCTGCTGGTCGAGATGCTCTCTTATAGCCCATTGGGGGCGCCTCCAACACTCCGGGGTGCCTCCATTGAGGCTTATCAAATTCGAGATCGTCGTTGTTTATCTCCTCTGAGGCGCCTCCAAGCTCTCCAGGGTGCCTCCATTAGCTTGCGGGTCAACAGTGCTTATCCAGGCGCTGAGGCACCCCCAGCCGTCCGAGGCGCCTCTAGCACCTCCAGCGCTGAGGCGCCCCCAGCTCTCCGAGGCGACTCCAGCACCTCTAACGCTGAGGCGCCTCCAGCCATCCGAGCCACCTCCCCCGCCTCCAGTGCTGAGGTGCCCCCATCCATCTTAAGTGCCTCCAGCATGTCGAGCATTGTTCATCCGAAGCTTAATTTTGTTCAACTCCTACAAAATACGTTAGTACAGATACATGCAGCAAAGGAGTTAGATAATACATATAAGTATGAATTAAATCCTGTCTTACCACGACCAAGATTTAATCATGGTCTCAACTTAGGGTTCCACTTTGGACCTA
>JBBUKS010000055.1:3828487-3849842 GCA_038050645.1 Hedychium gardnerianum | reverse complement strand
AAATATCCCCAACAAATTATTGCAATGAAAACAATGGTCTACACTCTAAACGAGGATTAATCAAAATATTATAAAAAATTTCAGAAAAATAATTAAGAGGTTTGAAATTAATATTT
The DNA here is from genome assembly GCA_038050645.1 of Hedychium gardnerianum. NCBI lineage: Eukaryota > Viridiplantae > Streptophyta > Magnoliopsida > Zingiberales > Zingiberaceae > Hedychium > Hedychium gardnerianum. The sequence goes on along the minus strand of JBBUKS010000055.1, from coordinate 3,849,726 downwards.
TGAGAAATAATTAAGAGGATTGTTGAACCAAGGGTAATACAGTAAATATAAAATTAGGTTATATACTAAAATCTCCAAACAAACAAATTTTTATTATATTACTTAGAGTTGAACCAAACAACATTAGGTTATATTTTATTTACCATAACTTTGGTTATGTGATTACTTGATAATCACATAACTAAGATTTTGTATGATAACTTGAACCAAACACCTATCTTTATTCCTAGAAGGACTATTATCCTCCTAACATAATGAAAAATTTCTTAACATCCTACAAATCTTAAACGGACTCAAAATTCTAAAATACAAAAGATAAAAATTATCAAAAATACTCTAAATATAAAAAAAAATCTAAAAATTATCAAAAAATAACCTAAATATAAAAAATATTCAAAAATTATCAAAAAATAATAAGAAAAATCTTCAAACCACCCTGCATAACTATATCTCTAACATTTCATTTCTCTTTCAATGGAGATTGACTTGAAGATCAGAAACACTTTACAGAAGTTCATCCACATCATCATCAGAGAAAGCTTCAACACCAAATCCAACGAAGAGACAAATTTTGGACGGTGAATCTCGCCCCATGCACTAGCTAGCTAGCCACCTTGTCACGAGTCGAGCAAAGGGAACATATCTAGAACAGTATATATATATATATATAACAAACTTAGTGGAAGCAATATGTTACTGTGAATTAATGGCTATGCTACACATTGTTATGTCTTTTAGTTATCTTTAATTTCATATCATTTCTGATAGAACGTCTTTATCTTCTCCTTTTTAATTTTGGGCATCATATAAACCAGTGTGTTTAAACTCATGAACAGATGAATAAATACATGAAATAGTTAATCACTTTCCAGTTTTACAAAACAATTAAACAAAAACAAAAACAAAAACACAGATGTTGGAGTAGGTGACATGTTCTATTCGATCTTGCAACTTTATTATAATTAAACACAAAACAGTAAAATAATACAAGGAACAGAAATCTGGTACTAGGGTGGTAGTGCATTAATGGATCAAAGGAGCTTAATTAAACAAATGCCTGGAAGCTAGCTATTATATATTAAATCCTGATGAAATCCTATATCAGCAGTTGTTTATGAGCTCTGGTGTTCTAATCGCGAGGTCTCTTTGTTTTATTCACTGTCGGCTTCCTTCATGCCCTGTGGAGCTGGCCAAGAATTATCCAAACCCTAGAAACCAGAATCCATGCAAACAACAAGCTTCCACATGCTACTGGACAAACTGTGCAGTACAAGTATTTGGTTTTTTTTTGGTCCTCGTAAAAAAAAATTCATTCTTGAAGATTCCACATATATATATATATATATATATATTTAACAATCGATCGAATTGAGCTTAAGTAATAATGTTATTGTGCTTATATACTTTATTAGTAGTGTAAAAACAGTTAAATAAATTTCTAATTAAACCACTTTGCAAAATCTCTATCTTCCTAATTGGTAGAATAGAACAAGAAAATTTTTTACAGTTCAACATAAGTCGATCGATAACCATCTTAATCGTAGAGAAGATCAGCTTAATTTGTTGTAGGGAAGAAATTTTGGTATCCAAAGATAGAAAAGAAAACTTGTGGTGTTCTAGGCTGAGTCAATTAAACCGATCTCTCATATATCACTAGTACTCTTTCATTGATCCTTCGACTTCTATCACCCAACACAATCATCCTATATATGTAGTATGATGTCGACAATTCAAACCAAATTGTCTCTATTTGACTTTATATGATTCTTCGACACTTTGTGTATATTTTTTTTCTCGATATGTCATAAATGTATACAAATTACTTTGGTCCATATAAAACATTTTCCATTTTATTTTTCAATTTGGCCACTATACAATAATAAAAAAAATTGATTTGGACTAGTAACAAACATTCTAAAACATGTCCCAGGGTCTGTTTCTATCAAATTTATTAAAAATCTTAGTGTTAATCATTATCTAATATTAATCCCACAATCTTACATGATTGTCACATTAGATAGTAAATACAAGATTAAATTCTTCCCAATAATATTTTTTTTGAATAAGTAAAAATATATATCCGGTGCAAGAAAGTACAAAATGGGTCCCAAAAAGTTATCCATGTTTGATAGAGTATCATATAAGAGTAGATATTTAGGGATTGATATACATTATAGCAATAGGTGATTATGCTCATCCCAGATGCTTCTCACAGTCCATCTCAAAATTATATAAAAACAGGTAAATCACAAGATCAGCTTATAACTGGCCGTCAAGTGGTTAAGATGTGAAAGGAGTTATCACCCACTAGCCAATTGGGTATCCCGTGGAGACTTAGGGACCGATATACATGTATTTACACACACTTAAGTATTCTCTCTATGTCTAATTGTCCTTTTTAAAAAAACTATTATTTTGAGCTATACATTTTTTATACCCGATGCCAAAAAGTACAAAATGGTTCCCAAAGAGCTACCTATAGAATATCAAATCAAAGTAGATATCTAAAGACCAATATACATCTATTTACACACACTTGAGCATTCTCACTATGTCTAACTATCCCTCACCAAAAAACTACTATTTTGAACCCTATATTTTTTATAAGTAAAAAATATATATTCAGTGCCAAAAAAGTATAAAATAAATTTCAAAGAGCTACTCATGTCTGATAGAGTATTAGATCCGAGTAAATATTTAAGGACCGATATATGTATTTGCACGCACTTGAGTATTCTCTCTATCTAACTGTCCCTCACTAAAATAACTTAGTATTTCAAGTCTTATACAAGTAGTGTATAGACAGAGCAAGATATTTGACCTTAGTGAAGGCTCTACTTCCACATTAGTGTTGTATTTAAGATAGTAAAGAGGGATGATATACATATCTCTTGAGCAAATTAAATCTCATCGCTTAACTTAAACTTTGATCATTAACAAACAAAAACAAGCTTAATTAAGCTCACTTAACATTGACCTTTTTTTTTTTTTTAAAAAGAAGAAATTATTGAGAACAGTCGATCAGATAATAAGCTTGTCTCGTCTCCTTCTTCATCTTCTTCTTCCACCAGCTTTCTTTCTGACATTGCACAAGACTTAAAACACTTTACGACATATAATTACTTACACAAACAAAAGTGTTTTCCTTTCTCCTCTTCCTCCTCCGATCCTCTCTTTTTGGTTTTTGGTTTTTGTTTTTTGTTTTTTTTACAGTAGTCTTGTACTGTTCGTATATTTCTATACGTTCATCTTCTCCTATTTCCATTTCACCTTGAATTCGTCCAAAACAAGGGGCAGAATCGGAGGAGATGGGCGAAAGCAAACGGCCCCAGTCGGTGGCCCCATTCCTCCTCACATAACGACACCCTTTGCCTGCTTTCCTCCGTAATCTCTCTCTCTCTCTCTTCCTCATTTATTTAAGTACTTATTTAGTTTGTTGGGGTCATTTTTTTTTATTCGATCTCCTTTTTGTTCTCTCAATTGATGGACGGTGGGAAGAGGTAGAAGAAGCGAGAGGCCGGCAGAAGATAGTAGAGGAGGAGGGAGGAGACGGCGGCGCATGCAGTGTCAAAGAAATGGTAAAGGAAGAGATCGATCGTCCTTGTTTGAGCTGTTTGATTAGTTTTCAGCTTAATTTCTTCCTTTTGTGGTTGTTAGTGCAGCGAATTAATTTTGGGGGTTTCTTCTCTCCTGTTTTGTCTGTGTTTTAAGGATTGAGAGGAAGAAGAAGATCGCCATCTAGTAGGGTAGAAAATGGCATCAGCTTCCTCGTCGTCACCTTTCCATGGAATTAGAGATCGAGAGGAACAGCTACAAAATCAGATGAAGATGACTACGACGACACCACCACCCGATCATGAGCTTCAGCAACAGTCGTCTTCTTCGGCGGCGCCGGCAAAGAAGAGAAGAAGCCAACCAGGGAATCCAAGCAAGTATCCGAAAACACTTGAGCTTGAATTTTTTGAATTTTTTTTAACAGGATTTCATCTTCATGCGGATCTATTAATTCCCTTTTTGAGCAAAATTCTAGTTTGCATATATTTCCATGTGGGTTTTCCGATTTGATTTTGTTAGTTTCTCCTTTTGAAGGGACTAGCTATCAAATGATTGCTTCAAATGAGAAACTTTTTATTCGATTTGATCGGTTCGATCGGTTTGTTATTATTATGTGAATCTTTATCTCTTTTGTTGAGCTTTGTATTTTATTTGAAGAACAAGAATTCTATGGATCCTCAATCCTAGCGTATGCATATGCATATAATAACCCTAATTATAATCCACATGCGCTGTCGAGTGAGCAGATCCTGACGCGGAGGTGATCGCGCTGTCGCCGACGACGCTGATGGCGACGAACCGGTTCGTGTGCGAGGTGTGCAACAAGGGGTTCCAGAGGGAGCAGAACCTGCAGCTCCACCGGCGCGGCCACAACCTGCCGTGGAAGCTGAAGCTGAAGAGCTCCAAGGATCCGCCGCGCCGGAAGGTGTACCTCTGCCCCGAGCCCTCCTGCGTCCACCACGACCCCGCCCGCGCCCTCGGCGACCTCACCGGCATCAAGAAGCACTTCTGCCGCAAGCACGGCGAGAAGAAGTGGAAGTGCGACAAGTGCGCCAAGCGCTACGCCGTCCACTCCGACCTCAAGGCCCACGCCAAGACCTGCGGCACTCGCGAGTACCGCTGCGACTGCGGCACCCTCTTCTCCAGGTCCCTCCCTCCTCCTCCTCCTCCTCCTCCCTCCATCAAAAAACCATCTTAATCATTTCATCAGTAGATTTCTTAATTTGGGAAGTTCCTGGGTCTGAAATTAGATAGAATTAGGGTTCTTGGGCTCTGTGATGCAAAGCTTGAGTTCAATCATGGTACCGAGAGATTTAAATGGAATTAGGGTTCTTGAGTGTGATTCTAGGGTTGTTACCTGGTTGGATTCCCTAGAGGGAGAGAGAGAGAGAGAGAGAGAGAGAGGACTGCTCTGTTCCCACGTGAACAAGCTACTGCTGGGTCAGTGAGCGAGAGGACCGAGCAGGAAGAAAAGCTCATCATCTTTTTGACGCACATTTCACGTGGTGCCAAGTAAGCATCTTTTTGCAGGTTTGTTCTCTAGCGACATGGGTAGATGTGCTTGCAGGAGCTAGCTAGCTAGCTAGCTAGCTAGCTTTGCTGCATGATGCAGCAATGGCAGGTCCAGCAGGCAGCCGTTTGGTGAAAACCTAGCTAGGGTTCGATCGACCGTGGCGGCCTCCAGATCTTCATTAATTACTTTCGAAGTGGGAGTTACATTAGCTAGTGCGACCGGCCGCATTGATTGAGGGTTTTGTCAAGTTCTTGGAGTCGCTCGCTCGCTCGCCGGCCTCTTCGTCCCTCAGTTCGAGTATGGAGGAACAGCACTTAGGAATCTGGAAGGTGGTGGCTGTCATGGTTTTGACAAAAAATTCTCTGCCCGGTCTGTTGGGTCGTCAGTCATGATGTCGACTCATTGATTGCGAGTGCGCAGGTGTTTTCTCGCAGATCATAAAGTGCTGAAGAACAAATTGTTCTTTCTCTCTCTTTATCTCTCGTTCGTTCGTTAATTCGGTGGTTCATTAATTATTATTTTTTTGCTTTTTTGTGTACTGTGCGATCTCGTGATTGATTGAATGAGTTGGTTTGTCTTGTTTGTGATCGTCGATGCAGGCGCGACAGCTTCATCACTCACCGAGCGTTCTGCGACGCGCTGGCGCAGGAGAGCACGAGGTTGCCGGCGGCGGCGGGGGGCGTCGGCGCCGCCCTCGGGAATCATCATCACCTCTACGGAAGCAGCATGATGGCGCCGGTGAATCTGTCTCAGGTGGGCTCGCAGCAGATCTCGTCGCTTCGAGACCAAAGCAACGATGCGGCGGCGCAGTTTCAGCAGCAGCTTGTCAATCCACTGAGCGGCTCTCCGGCGCAGTTTCGGTCGGCGGCGAACTTCTACCTCGGGAACGGCGGCGTGCAGGACTTCAACGTGGAGGAGCAGTCGCTGATGCAAAGGAAGCCTTTCCATGGCTTGATGCAGCTCCCGGATCTGCAAGGAAATGCTTCTTCGAGTAACTTTTTCAACCTCGGGTTCTTCTCCAACAATAATGCCGTCGACGGCGGCGGCGGCGGTGCCGACCCGGGCTCGCTCTTCTCCGGGAACCTCATCGTCGACGGCCAGATGGCTTCTCCTTCTCTCTACGACACCGAGTCATCGTCGTCGGTCCACCCGCGGATGTCCGCCACTTCGCTGCTACAGAGAGCAGCCCAAATGGGCTCCACCACAAGCGCCGGCCCCGGCGGCGGCGGATCCTTACTACTTGCAGGATTCGGCGGCGCCGGCTACTCCTCCGGCAACCCCAAACCGCCGCCGCCGAGCTTTGGCGGCAGCCTAGACGCCTTTCACACCGACATGGACAACGTGACCAGCTTCCAAAACATAATGAACGCGTTCTCAAACGGAGGCGCCACCGGCGTCGGCCTGTTCAGCAGCGTCGTGGGGTTCGGCGACGGCGCGCAACAACGACACGACCCACGGGAACTGACCAGCTTCGTCAGGACTACTGGACTGGACGATCCAGACGACACCAAGTTCAATCTCGCCGGCGGCGGCCTTGGCGGCTCCGACCACCTGACCAGAGACTTCCTCGGAGTCGGCGGCATGGCGAGGAGCATCGGAGGCGGCGCCGCCGCCGCCGCCATGTCCCTAAGGGAACAGGTTCACGGCATGGACATGAGCATGCTTGATCCTAAATGACGAACCACATCGATCGAAGAGGTACATAGTTCAACAACAAGGTGAAACCAGTCGAAAGCTCAATTAGCTGCATGCTCAATCTAATAATTATGTTTCAAGTACTTAATTAGCATCCTTAAATTCTCTCATAGACACACTGTTAAGTCATAATTTTCTTTCTTTAAAAACCAGCAAGAAAAAAATATATATATTTATATATATATATATATATATATATTTCCATGTTGTTGTTAAATTAATTATAGTGGTTTAAATCTATTTAGAAACACTAATATATATGATCACTAGTGGTTTAAATCATTAGTGCTCAATTCTATATGATCACTACGGTGTAGTAAAAGGATGTTAAATTATCACTTAAATATTCATGATCTAATTCCTAACTATAATATATTTATAGGAATTTTTTCTTTAAATGAGATACACAATCATGAGATGTTGAGCTTTCTGGGTCATCTGTCGTGAGTACTTTCTTATTTATTTTAGCGGCCGATGAAATTTTTTTATAGGATCGAATCGATTGTTCTAGATTCGATGTTATCCAATTCAACACTATTGATAATATATTTTCTCTTGGACTATGATATAGTAACAAATATATCTTGGAACTCTTCATGTATGAAGGTTTAAATTTTAAGGAGTACAAATCATTTATTTATTTTATGTTCGAATTATTATGATTTTTTTTTGATGATCGATAAAAAGAAAATTAAAATTAAATTGATGATGAAGACATGCATCTCATTCTTCAATTGTGGCAAAAGGTGAAATGTTTGCCCCCAGCGCCCCCGTCAATCCGTCCCACGACTAACACGAAGGAGATAAATCACGAAGACTAATCTAATCAGCCCGAACAATGATTTGTACATAAGGAACACCTCATTTTTCAAGTACTTAGAGGTTTAGTGGCTATGCATGCATCTCTCATTCTTGGTGAGCCCCCTTCAATTATTTTTTGGTACTTGTGTCTATGTGCATGTGTGTGAGAGAGGAGAGAGAGTTTTGTATATAGTTAATGATTGAGGGTTTGAGACAAAAGGTTTAGGAAGGCCAAGATTCTCATACAAGAAAGAAAAGGTTCATTCTTTGTCAGTAACTTTTACCTAAATAAAGTGGTTGTTCTTAGTTGTAAGATGTCATGTAATCGATTTTAAAATGGTTTAAATGTGAACTAATTTAAAGTTATAATTTATATTGGATTGGATAAACCTCGACCATGGTCCATAGAAATATAAAAATTTGTTATTTGTTAAGCTTTACCTAGAGTGGTTGTTTGTTAAGGGGCTTGTGTGTACATGATTCACCTAATAAATTTTAAAATATTTTAAATGTAAACTAATCTCAAGTTATAATTTATATTAGATTGGATATTTATGATCTTGACTATGGGTCATAGAAATATAAAAATGTATTGTTTGTTCTCACGAATATTCTATAGTGATAATATATTCAAAGGAGTAATAATAGAATCGAAATTTGAATTTCAAATGAGATGAATATTTTAAAAATTGATTACCGAGTATGCATAAGTTGTATTTTAAATTTATTTGATAATTGAATCAAGGGAGAAGACTATCTATCCTTAAATTAGCCAATTAAGTTTTCATCTATGGTGGTTGTTCTTTGTAAAGGGTGTTTAGAGATTACTTGTAAGATGTCATGGAATAGGATTAGTGTGATGGGATATGATCATAGTTTGTAGGATCGTAATCCTATACAGAATCGATTTGGAATCAGTATCGGATCAGTAGGATTGTATCAGTGAGGATCAAATAGGTAGGATTTGGGGCCTCTAAGCAAAAACAAACAAACAAAAAAAAAATCACAAGATCACTCGGTTTAAAGGCTAATTGACATAGTAAAAATTATTGATTCTGTTGATTCGAACACGAATGCTGAAAATAATCTTCTAAAGAATTTAGTAGAATAGAAGGAAATAAGTATCCAAAACTCATAATTTTGAGGAAAGGAAAGAAAGAAAATATTTTTAATGATCAAAATTGTCGAACATCAACTAAATAAATATTTTAAATAGTCTCAAAATCCTAACTTGATAAAAAGATGAAACTCTAACTCGGCAAAAGATAAACAAAAATAACCTCAAATATAAAGTACAAGCCTTCGAACAATCTTTAAATGATGTTTTTAAGTCTAAAATTGTATCATTATGGGTTACATCTTAAAACAAATGTAAATCTCTCAATAAACTTAGATTTAATATATTATGAACCTCATGATTTAATCTGATTCAAAAATTATGACCTCTTAATACGTAGAATTGTTACTATCTTAACCGATCCTACTCCAACTTCACTAAAAAATGATTCCAAATGCTCTTGGATCGTTTTGGTACTTTCGGATCATAGGATGGTATGATCCTACCATTCGAATTGCGATTTTAAAAACTATGGATGTGATTCACCTAATAGATTTTAAAATATTTTAAATATGAACTAATGTGAAGTTATAATTTATATTAGATTGTATGTTTATAACCTAGACCACTAGTTATAGAAGTTCACTTGGTACAAAGTCGAATGCAGGGATTGCAAGGTTAAGTAAGTTAATGATACATACAACTTTGCCGAGGGAAGCCTTAAAAAAATTAAATTATAGCTCAAATGTTTTTTTATAAAATTATTGAAATAATATTTTTTTTTAAAAATATATATTAAAAGAGCATCATATTTAAAATATCTTCTCGTATAAATATCCTCGAACTAATTGTAATATATTCATCCACTTATTTTATCCATCTAAAATAAGTTAAATCAAAGTTCAACATGAGGATATATATATATATACACACAAAACTATTATATAAATTATATTTTTAGATAATATAAAAAATATATTTTAAAAATATAAAATAGAGAACAAAAATTGATGTAAATTCTGTAGTCATAATTTTTTAAAAACCACTATGTTTACAAATTTAAAAATTATTATATATATATATAGTTTTCACCAATTTTTTATTTAATTTTTAATTGTAAACGTATAAATGCATTACACGGGATCATTGGAATTCACTAATATTTTAAAGTGATCAATTGACTCGAAAACAATTATATTACTGTTTGAACAAAAATTGTTATACGATTTTTTTGCTCAAATTTTAAATGTAAATATATAAATTCATATAAAAATATTATATTATTATTTTTAATCATTTAATTACTTTAAAAGTTTTAAAGGTATACTAGTAGATTCTAATGAACTAGTAGATTATATTTATATCAAATTTAAAATTTTAATAGAAAATGATCATCTAATAATTTAGAATTAAAATTGTTAAATCATTTAAAACTTGAATAAATTCTAATAACCTCCTAATGAACATTTATATTCTTATATTTAAAATTTAATAAAAAAATGAATCATGTAATAATTTTAGACTAAAATTGGTACATAACTATTATTTATAAAAATAAGCAATTTTTTAATTTTTATTTTAAAAATAATTTTCTCCTAAACCTATATCACATTGATTTCTATTATTTTTTAATTTTTTATGTTATGATAAATTTTTTTTAAAAAAATCATAACTTTTATTTTATTTTTTTAAAATTTTAATTTAGCAGTTAAAACTTATTGCAAAATTTATACCACTTTACTCTCTGTTATTTATAAAAAAAATAAAATTAATAAGAGGGGATATATTTGTTCATAGTGGCCTTCTATATGTAATATAGTATTGTCCCATGCACCCATTGACATAGCAAAAAAAGTTAACTCTCTCAAAGCATGTTAATTATTTTCATAATAACTTCTAATTAATTTAAGTTTCACTATGAATCCATTGTTTTTAGCACCAACTTCAACTGATCACCATCTAAACTATGAGAGTACAAATTAAGAATATGCCCTTGGACTCCTACAATGGATGAATTTTTCTAATAACGAGAGTTTAATTCTCATGCGACACAATAAATGCATGTAGCACTCGAACTACTCTTGATGTTGCATCATCCCTCATGGTCTATTTGTACTTCTTGAATTTATTCGTTGTCGATGAAAATTTTATATGGGATCAAATCGAAAAACTCTAGGTGAAATAAAGGTTAGAAATATTTGAACACATAGGCTTGTCAAGATGACAAAAGGTAAAACGTTCGCCCCAACGTTCCCGTCAATCCGTCCAAAAACTAACACGAAAAAAATAAATTATGAGGATTAATCTAACTAACATGAACAGTGATCAATACATGAGAGTCCATAGACTTCTCAAGTATAAATTAAAAGTATTTACTATGAATCTATAGGAATTAATTCAATGAAAATATATATTTTAGAGTATTTTCAAAATAATAATAAACGTTTTTTTTTCCAATTCCTTTCCCTAAACAATTCTTAAAATGGGCAGGACATACTTATCTTTTATATTTTAATACAATTTCTGGCCGGTATAAATGTTGAATTCCATGGATGTTGCCATAAAATATTTTAAACATATGATACTAATTATGGAATGTTCCGAATGGAATAAATTTAAATGTTATAAATAAATAATCGAAATAATCAATATTGTTTAAATAAGAATGGAATTTAAATTATCTTGTATTATAGTTGCAATTTTGTAATTTCATATATTTGAATGGGCAAACGTGTAAAAAGCGCAAACGCAATCTCAGCCGCCTTCCGTCCGAATTAGAAATTGCGGCGGCTCATGTTCTTGCATTTCAATCGATCAAAATCGAGGGAAAAATCAAGAAGAAAGGGGTAGAAATTGGAAATGGGGCGGCGCTCAAGATCGCGGATCGTTCTCGTGCCGTTTCCGGCTCAAGGCCACGTCTCCCCCATGCTCCACCTCGCCCGCCTCCTCCATGCACGTGGCTTCGCTGCCACACTGGCCTTGCCGGACTTCATCCACCGCCGCCTCATCGCCCGTACCGACGGAAGCTGCCTGCTGGTCTCAATCCCCAGCGGCCTCGACGACGCGGACGGAGAAGCCATGCCGGACTTCGCCGCCATCGAGCGGGCGATGGAGGGCCACATGCCGGCGCAACTGGAGCGGGTACTGCAGGCGGCGGCGGCGGCGGAGGTGGCGTGCGTGGCGGTCGACCTGGTGGCCTCGTGGGCGATCCCGGTAGCGAAACGCTCCGGCGTGCGCGTGGCGGGGTTCTGGCCGGCGATGCTCGCCACTTTCCGCATCATCGCCGCCATCCCTGAGCTGATTCACAGGGGTCTCATCTCTGAAAACGGTATTAGTTTGCTCTATTGCGTTTCGATTGAATCCTTCAAGAACAAAAAATACCTTACTTCGATCGCCGTTATAGGAATTCCTCTGAGCGATCAGGCTCATTCCGACCAACAAGAGAAAGCGGCGGTGGCGGAGGAGTCGCCAACGCTGGCACTGGCAGGCCAAGCCAAGCTGAGCACCAAGGAGCTGCCATGCTGGGGGGCAACCCTGCGACACAGAGATCGCGATTCATGTTTTGGCAGCGAGTCCTGGAGCGTGCCAAATCCATCGAACATCTCCTTGTCAACTCCTTCCCCGGTGAGTCAGGTCAACAACACGAACAGAGGAGCTCCTGCCGCCGCCCACAACCTCTGCCCATTGGGCCGTTGATGCTCGCCCACGGCCACCGCACCATCAACCTCAGCATGTGGGAAGAAGACCGAAGCTGCCTGCAGTGGCTGGAGCAGCACCCTCCCGGCTGCGTCGTCTACGTGTCGTTCGGCAGCTGGGTGGTGCCGCTCTCGCCGGAACGGATAGCGGAGGTCGCGCTCGGCCTCGCGGACGCGGGCCGGCCGTTCCTGTGGGCTCTGAGGAAGGACGACGCGTGGCGGTCCGGGCTTTCCAGCTGGTTCCCGGGGAGTCTACCGGGGAAAATCGTGGCGTGGGCGCCGCAGGAGGAGGTCTTGCAGAGACCGGCCGTGGGGTGCTACCTCACGCCCAAGAAGAGGCTTCTGTACTACCCTGTCTCCAGCGACCAGTAAGTGAACGCGGCGTTCATCGTCAAGGTGTGGGGCATTGGTGCCATGCTCGACGGCTCCGGGAGGAGGTCGGCGGTGGAGGACGGCATAAAGAGGGTGGTGGCGACCGAGGAGGGAGCCGAGATGCAAGAGAGGGTGGTGCGGTTGAGGAGGAGAGTTATGGGTGAAGGTGGAAGGCGCTCCACAGCCATGGAAAGTCTACAGGGTTTCTTCGATGGGATGAAGGAGATCAGAGGTAGAAGAAATACCAAAAATAGAAAGTGCAAATACTCAGTTCAGGCCATTATAATTTCAAAATTTTAAATAGAGACCTCGACTCATCTGAACCGGATTTAACCCGACCGGTCTGATCAAACCGGTCCAGTGCAGGCCTTTGGATTTAGCTGGACCGTTTCACCACCGCAGTCGTTCTATCTCCGACAAGCTAACTGTTTATTCGCGTTAATTACGGAAATGCCACAGCACCACCACTCCGTTGGCTACGACTTCGTCGTCGACGACGATGAGGAGCTCCTGAAGAAGAAGAGGAGGCCATCGTCCAAGGCCTCCGTCTTCCTCCCACCTAACGCTCCCGTGCTCTCCCGCCGCATCCTCGTCCTCATCCTCGTCCTCGCCGCCGCTTGCCTTTTCGTCGGAGTCGCCGGGATCGCATTTTCGGCCTCCGTTCTCCGTCGCCCGCCGCGTATTGCCACTGTATTCCGGTGTGGACGCTCTCAGGACGCCTTCCGTGCTTTCAGATCCAAGTCCCTCGCCGCCGCCGGCCGGGAGGAGGAGGTCGTGGTGCCGAGGGCGAAGGTGCTCGCAGTGGTCGGCGTCTATACTGGGTTTTCGGCGGCCAATCGCCGCGCTGCGCTACGCAGTATCTGGTTCCCCTCTGATCCGGACTCCTTGTCGCGGTAAGATCTCCTTTTTTGTTTTTTGTTTTTGTGGATCTCTGCTTACCCTCTTGAATCTTGATATATGGTGTCTGATCTTGAATCGTGATCTCTTAGATCACCAAGTTATAAGAATGGTGTAGAATTAGGATTCTTGATCGTTTGTAATAAACTTAGATTGCGATCTAGGATCTTGAGTCGATGAACTGCCATGCTTAAATGTGGATTAGGGTAGGAGTTTGAGGGGTATTTGAAGTTTTTATTATTTTGAATCCTGAGCTGATGTGATAACAGGTTTGAATGCGATTCAAAGATAGAACACGAGATGTATAAGGATGTTTGCAAATTTGAATTTAGAGCAGATGGAACACAAGATTTATATGTTAAAGAGGGCAAGAGTACTCGAGAGTGTTTCGTGACCTCGATCTTGAGCTTCTGGTTAATCATGGCTTTTTTTGTCATGAAACTTAAGAGTTACAATTCTGAATCCACTATTTTATTAGATTCCTAAGGTGGGGGATTAGAATTTCAATGGCTCCAAAATTTCAAAATTTTAGAAATCAATCAGGATTGGTCAGATTTGTGTTGAAAATTTTGGTAAAATCATGTTTCTCCTAGGTTTAAGATTGGGATGTAAAAGTGGCTTGCTATCAGAATCTCACCCGTTTTGCCAAATACTTCACCTCTTCATTATAACAATTTTACAAAAATTGCTACTATCATTTCATGATAGTCTTTTTCAGTATGCTTTTTCTATTTTTTTTTTCTCAAATGGAACCTTAGCTTATATTTCTTTAGATAAGTTTTGAGATGATGTAACATATGTTACCTATACTCATTGAGCACATTAATACTAGTATACTACAATAAGCACCTAAGTTTATGGAATACCCCCCGACATAATGGCATGCGTTCTTGCATCCTAATTGTGATACATCTCTAACTATTTCCATGTTGCAAAAAGTAGTTGAAACTTGAAAGACAAAGAAATGTCTTGTAAAATACTATGTTGATTTTTTATGAAAAGAGTGTCCTACTCCCCTGTAAAATGACACAACTGTCCTCTAGTACTGATCTCATTATTATCATGTCTCCCACCTAAATCAAGCGTGTTGAAGCAATACGAAAACCGTAGCTGCTGCAACATGGATTTTTTTTTTTAAGACTAAAATTGTTCGAAGCCTCGAAAAGGATTTAAATGATATTTTTTTGAGTTTGAAACCGGGCCGTTACGAGTTTCACCCCATAACCAGTTGTAGATCTCTGAACGAGCTTTGATTTGATATATTGTGCGTTTTGTGGTTTAACCCGAGTCAAAAGTTATGACCTCTTAAAGTTTAGGGTTTAACATTCACGATGTAGTAGCTACGGTTTTGTAGCTACTACAACTGAGCTATTACACAATTGTAGCAGTTACGATTTTGTAGCTACTACACAGTTCGTAGCTACTACACAATTGTAAACCCTACACTTTGAGCGACTATAACTTTTGACTTGGATTGAACCATGCGATGCATAATATACCAAATTGAAACTCATTCAGAGATCTTCAATTGATTACTAGGTGGAAACCATAACGGCCCGGTTTCAGGCCAAAAAACATCGTTTGAAGCCTTTTTGAAGGCTCCAAACAATTTTAGTCTTAAAAAAAATCCATGTTGTAGCAGCTGCTACGGTTTCGTAGCTGCTACAACACGCCTGATTTAAACGGGAGATATAGGCAGGATAATTATGAGAACCGTACTGGAGGACAATTATGTCATTTTACAGGGAGTAGGGTATCCTTTTGATAAAAAATCAACATAGGGCGCCCCTTTGATGATTCGGTAAAAAAGGGTGCCTTAATTACTTTTGCCCTATTTTTTTTCTAGGAGATGTTTTGAGTCTTTTGGGTTGATAGAGGAGATCTGATAGAGTAGAACTTTCAAGTAATTTAGTCGTGTTAAACTAATTCATGCCTTAAGATTCTCTTTCTGTCATATTTTATAGCTGTCAACATGTATGAGAGAAAAACTCTTGTGGCAGTTTCGATCAAGCTACTGGATTGGCTCTTAGATTTGTGATAGGGCGGACAAAAGATTCAAAGAATATGACAGCTCTGAAAAAGGAAATAGACATACACCATGACTTTATTCTTATAGATGCTGATGAAGATAACTTGAATTTGCCCCACAAGACGTGAGAAGCCATATCTTTTGGTACATTATTTTGTTTTTGGATTCAGCAAATTTAGGAGAGTTAATATGATCCGTGTTTTCTAGGTTAGAATTTTTCAAAGCAGCTTTCAAACTTTTTGATGCAGAATTTTATGTGAAAGCTGATGATGATATATATCTGCGTCCAGGTAAGCAATATTGTTTCAACTTTCAAGTATTGTTGAAGTTATTCCTATTGTCTAACAATTTCCTTTTGTTTTGATCAGACCGACTTGCTACACTTCTTGCCAAGGATCGAGCACATCGTTTTAGTTACATTGGCTGCATGAAAAAGGGCCCGGTTATCACAAACCCAAACATGAAATGGTAGATGCAGCTACAGAATAGTTTCTTTCACTCTCATACTTTGATATTTATGCTATGACTCTTCCCAGAATAATGATGTCCTTTGTTGATAAAAACTACAGGTATGAAAGTTCTGGCAAGTTGATTGGGAATGAATATTTTCTTCATGCTGATGGCCCAATATATGCTCTTTCTGCTGATACAGTAGCTTTTTTGGCAAATGCCAGGAATGAAAGGTTAGTTTTTACGTGCCAAAGTGATGAACTGACATGCCAAAGTGAGTTTGTTTTTACGTTCTTTTTTCAAGTAGAAAATATCACTTAATTTTATATTTCTTGTGAAGTTCTACCAAAACTGTTAACTAAAAGTAAATTTGTTCATACAGCAGATGATTTTGAGTTTTAAGTTATGCAATGTATCACTGCATTTAAGAGAGCATCCATAAGGTTTCACTAGTGAACGTCTGGAATTACAGCAAAGTCTAATGTAGATCCAAATCTCAACCCACATATGAAAGGAAAATGATTTCTAAACTGGTGCTAGAAAGAAACAGTGGGTAAATAGAGATGTAACTCTAGCTGGAAGTAGAATCCCGCCTGAGACAGGTTGGTTGAACAACATAACCACAGCTCCGGGAGCATTACCTCTTTTCGTTTCCTTTTTTTGTTTAACCTGCAGTTGCTGTGGAATATGGTTTCTTCAGACTCGCAATTTGCTTCATCGAAATTGTATCATTTTTACCTAGAAATTTCTTATCACTTTATGCCGCTACTGATTGTATTTGACTAAACTCTAAAATCTTTCAGTTTGAGGTTTTTCGATAATGAGGATGTCACCATTGGTTCATGGATGCTTGCCATCAATGTCCATCATGAGGATAATAAAGCTCTGTGTGAGCCTATATGCAGTCCCACATCTATTGCTGTCTGGAGCAACCCAAGATGTTTAGGTATGTCAAGTCTACCAGCCTTCACTCATCTGCTATTGTCAATCGTGGAAGCAATGTGCTGTACTGCATAATATCAAAATATGGAAAGAAATAACAGTATAAGATGACATTATTTTCAGATCCCTGCAACCTTAAACACAAATTGATGAAGCTTCACAATATCAGTATGTGCTCAAACAGCTCCACGTTGCCTCCGGAAGATGAAGACGACTACAACGAGCGCTAGTATGTTCACGCTAGCAATTTTTTCTAACGATATACTCACTTATGATCGCGTGTGTTATATCATCGACGACACAAATGTCACGGAAGCATGACATCTACCTCTTTTGTGACCATCCCATGGAGTACATGTAAACTTTGTTGTACATTTTTATGATGCATTTTTTGAATATGTCAAGAAAAGAAGGAGAATGTGGGGCAGCTATAATCCATTAGTCCTTGTAAAGATTGATTGTCTTCTCAAAAGACTTTTTTTCTATATTGTGATGCATTTTGTAAAATCAATATCTCTAGCAACAATATTATTGAAAAAAAAAACAAAATTGTGGCACCTTTATTAGCTCCAACTTTCTCTACCCTCCTTATTCAGATTCTTCCTTATCTATTGTTGTCTATGCTTGAGCAATGGATCATCCATCTCAGAGTCTTCAGATTTGGCTTATAAACAGTTCAAGAAGCTACAGAAGCATCAAATTAGAATCAGAACAAGGTTCACCAGTATCATATACCTTATTTTGTTTACAAGGAAATGCATACTTATACTTACCAGCATAACAAACACCAATAACATCTCAAGAGATGTCAGTCGAGAAAAATGAAAGTTTCTAAAGACATCATATATTTTTTCAGCAAATTAAATCTGTGCTGTAACAGTTGACATTTCCCTCCTTTGAGTACATTTATACATACAAAAGAATAAATCTGCCAATAGTCTAGAAAATAATGTTTGCACAAAAACAAGAAATCCCAATATTCTCAAGCTTTGATACTGAACATTAGCAAGAAAAAAGTTCATGGTTAACTCTCATGGCAGCAGGAAAGATCTGATCCAACTAACTGCAAGAATGTCGCTAGATAAACAGATGTATAGAAGAATGATGTATCACTTGAAATAAGCCACTAATCAAGAGCAGCTTTGTTCTTCTTTGCAGTTGTAGGCTTTGGCAAGGCATCAAATAGTGGCCACGCAAGGATTTCTGGTTTCAAAGTCCACTTGCTAGTTGGCCATACAAAAGGGCTATTCTCTGAGTCCTGCAAGTCTGATGTGCTAGATGATTTCCTAACTGAAATGAATCCATTAACGATGGAGGATTCTCCGTCAGGAACAGCATTTGAGTGGCTCATGTCAGTATCAGTGCGGCTACCTAATTTTGGTCTCATTGCCAGACTTTTTCCTTTCCGTCCTTGGAACCCACCACTGTTGTCCTCCAACAATAAGTCAGGAGAGCACAATGATGGTATTGAATCATTCTTTTGACGCCTCCGGATAGATTTCTCAATCTCATTGTTCTCTGTAGCTTCTACAACAGCTTTACCGACAGTAGTTTCACCTACTTCCATTGGAAATTCATTAACCAAACTTCTAGTCTTCCGGTGCCTACTTGGAATTGGGTCTGAAAGAGGAGGATTAGTCAGCACCAATTCATCATCCAAGCAGTTTGTTCTATATGCTGCCAGATCTCTGCCTTCAACTGGACTCTTCTTAGGTGGAGTGGCGAGACCATAGTATGCCTGTAAGCTGCTCATTGCTGGGGAGACCTTACTTGGAGTTTTGTGCTTGATCGAATAGAATAAATCCAACACATCATTACTAGGGTGACGAGGTGGTGTTTGTAGTCTGGTTGTTGTTCTAGCATGTTAAGAAAACAACGTAATAATTAATGTCAATCTCAAATTTGAACTTTATACATGAAACAAACACATAATTATTTGGAAACAAGAGGAAAGGTTACAACCAAATCAAGGTTCAACTAGATACATTTTCCATCCAACGAAATGCAAATATTATTAGTTATAAAATACCTATTAGGCAGGTGGTTACTAGTTTACTAGAATGCTTTCACCTCAACGAGAAATACTTAGCCTAGTTCCTCTCTTTATAATACAGGTGACTCAGTAGTTCATAATGCACATTTTCCATTGACTTTCAAAAAACTACGCAGGGATCAGTTTTATTAGTTGAGTCGGAATATTATCAAAGAATCCTAGATAATAACCATTATTAACCAACATCTGACTATCTAAGCACATCACCCAGACCTACAAAAACTTATATCACACAACGTTCAACGATTTTATCAACTAAGCAAAAAGGGAAATAAGTATTGCAAAAAAGGAAACTTCTGGTGCAATCATGCTGCAAAACTTTTGGTTTTCATGAAAATGTACACTTAAATATGAGAAAAATACCCATTAGCAACTGAACCATTTGAGAGACAAGGTGCTGGGGGATGCCTTCCTGGCAGAGGAATCTGCAATGTCTTATGAGCAAACATCTCTATATCTGTCATCAACCCATTTAATCTCTTTATGTCTGATATCTAAATGGGAAAAACAGGTTAAGTGAATTAGTAACTTAGTTAACGAAAATGTTACTAGCATGCAATCTTAAAGGCAAGAAACAATTGCTTATATAACTCCAAACATCTATCAATGTCAGTCAAGACCTTACCAAACTAGGTAGTTTTAGATGAGTCCCTTTTCTTCACATTATTTAAATGATAAAAAAGACAGCCCGGTGCACAAAACTCCCGCCAATACAGGATCCCGGGAAGGTCAGATCATATTGAATCTATTTTATACAGTCTTATCCTATATTGCAAGAGGTCACACGGCAGCAACTTTACCGTTGTACTAAACTAAGGCTCCCCTTCTTTACATTATTTAAATGCTGCTAATAAAAAATGGGAAATATATAAAACCTATGTCATCTAATGCCCAAATAGGATGAAGTAAATCTTGGATCTAAAGCAAACCGTCAAAAGTCCAAACTTTTTCCTAACTACCACACTGTGTTCACAATCACACTAACCCTCAATAAAACCCTGAATCAAACAACATGCACGAAAGAAGAGCTTAGCATATACGAAGCTTGAAGAAAGAAATACAAAATCCAGATGCCAATTACCTCGACGCCATACATTATGGCTATACCAGCAAGAGTATCCATTCTTGATACGCAATGCTCGATATAGTTCACTTTCGAAGAGGAATCAGAAGAAGACGACACGGATGAGGATGCGGCGATCGTATCAACCGTATCGACGACGACGAACGCACCATTAGACAACAGTTGAGTGCTACCACGGGGAGGCCCAGTCTTCATCTCAGAAGTCCTAGATCACCGACCCACGCCTGAGCCGAAAAAGGAGCGCAAGCAAGATCCAGTCGCCACCTCCAAAAAAAGGAGCTTTGCTCCTCTCCTAAGCGCTAAAGTTTCTCGCTTCTCTCCTGATCATTTAAATCAACACAAAAGAAATCCCATAGCTCGTCTGCGAAATCGACTCAGAACAGAACTAAGATCCGGAATCTTGACGCCGGAAAACCCTAGATCAGCAGATCTGACGTCCCGGAACTCGACTTCTGCAGAGAATCTGAACGAAATACGACTGCAAGCGGTGGAATCGCCTGGACTGGTGAGAAGAGAGGACGACGACGGTAGGAAGGGGAAGAACAAGAAGTAAGAAGACGGTGTCGGCTAAACTTAGTGGCGAAGACGGTGCTTTGAACAGCAGCGGCATCACCCCAAAACAAATAAACGTGATTTGTAGGACGTCATTATCGCGTTGTACACTGAAAATTATAATAAGACTACTGAAAATAAAAATAAAATTAAAAATTCCGGCTATCCAACTAATTCGAAAAGTAGACGATCCGAATTTATTTAATGATGCTAAAAAATGAAACGGTCTTCGTCTTAATATTTTTATCAATGCGTTCTAAAATTAATATAAAAAAAATAAATCATAAAAATTAATTTATTAATCCAGACCGTGAATGACGAAAAAAAAACCTAATTATTAGCCGAAATTTAACCCTCAGATCTCTTGATAATAACATTCCATACACTAACCATCAGTTCATCTCGTGGAAACAATCCGAACCTATACATTGTTGTGGCAAAAGGCGAAACGCTCGCCCCCAGCGCCTCCGTCAGTCCGTCCCAGGACCAACACGGAGGAGGTAAATCACGGGGGCTAGTCTAGCCAGCCCGAACAGTGACTAGT
>JBBUKS010000055.1:3794574-3820861 GCA_038050645.1 Hedychium gardnerianum | reverse complement strand
TTTTGTTTCTTTCTTTCCGCTGCTTATACTCTTAAGTTTTAGGAAAAAGTGAAAAAGTGATACGTGCTATTCACCCCCCCCCCCCTTCTCTAGCACTTTCGATCCTACAATAAATGCATGGAATTGGAAAAGATTAAAATTGAATTAGAAAATTCTTGTTCAATTGAAGAATTTGAAAACATTAAGGATGAAAATGCAAAATTAAGGAAACATGTAGATCTCATAAATTTGCATTAGAAAATTCTACCATTGGTTCAAATCATCTGAATATGATGTTAAAGAACCAAAGAACAAAATTTAGCCAACAAGGATTAGAGTATGGAGAATCAAAATATAATTTCTGATACCATAGGAACAAAATCAGAAAAATGCCAAAATATTTTATTCTATAATTTTTTTTTTTGATAAATCCAGTATGCATAAATTTATTTTGGATGCCTAAATCTATTATGACCACTTAGAAAGATTTTAGAATAGTCAACCATAAAAAGAATTTTTTTTTTAAACAAATGGTTGACTCAATAAGCATACACAAAATTAAAATTTTATTTTTCTAAATATTGTGTTTGAAATTTTATGCAAAATGTTTTTCTGTGAATATATAGCATGTTTTCTATTAGTTGGTAAAATTTCATAATTTTTGGACGCATAAAAATATTTCTAAAATTATTCTTAGAAAAATATAATTTTTGTTGTTGTCAAAAGAGGGAGAAATGAAATTAAAAAATGAAAAGAAAGAGTTGGCATAAATACAGGGGGAGTTAGAATTATTTTACTTATTTGCATTATATTTATTTTTTCATTTTTACCCTAATTTAAACTTAGTTTGACAAACATCAAAAAGGGGAGAATGTTAGAACTCCTAGTGGCGTTTTGATGTGTTGTCAAATAAGTTCAAGTTAAGTTCTGTTTTGTTTTAATCTATATGTCTAAGTATGCAGGGACTTAGGAGAACATATAGGTACCCGATGGCTAAGGAGCATCGGAGACAGCAAATCTTGGCAGAAGACGCAAGGGAGCAAAAAGGATGACACGAGAAAGGAACCGACTGGCTCGATGCATCCGAGGTACGAGGAGTTGCGGAAAAGTATTCCAGCGGAGCGAGAAGGATGCACGGGAGTGAGCCAGAAGGGCTTGGTGTATCCGAGGGACGAGAAGCTGGAAGGAAGACTGCGTAAGGCGACCGAGATGAAGTCCAAACAACTACATGTCCGGGCAACCGGTCAAGCATACAAGCGGTCGGAGGTAGAGTCAACAAATGGTCAAGTCTAAGGTTGACCATTTTCAGGTGACCGGAAGCAGTCCAGGCAACCGGGAGCCAACCGCTAAGTCATCCAGGACCATTGTTGAAATGGATCAAAACGACCATGTAAGCAAACCTCCAGGCGACCCGGGCGATCGGAAGGGGACGAGTTATCAAGAGCCATTGTCGAAGCGGATAAAGCATGAAGACACATTATCATCGTCCAGGCAACCAGAGAGGGCCGATCGCCCAGAGAGTGTCACGTCAGCAAATGATCAGATCGAGATGAAGGTTATAAATCAAAGAACAAGAGACAACACACTCGTATTCTTTCTCTTTCAGTTATGTTTTAGTGTTCTCGTGGTAAGAGGTTTCTCCGCCGCTAGTTCATTTTCGAAGAGGAGAAGATAGTGGAGCTTTCATAGTTCTTAGACTAGCAAGTTGAGGGTTGTAAACCAAGTAATTCGTCTAGCCTCTTTCTTTTTATGCTTGCATTTTATTATTAATGTGTGTCCTTGCTAAACCGTTAGCAAGAGAAATTCATTAGCTTTAATTTACAGGTTGCTATTCATCCCTCCCCTCTAGCGATCTGAATCACTTCCGCAGCACCAACAAGTTTCACCTCTTGTATGGCCAATTCATGTTGGGCTCTGAATAGCTCTTCCTGGGCCTTTGTGTCAAACTCCTTTGAAGCATGAACCTGTTTGGCTATCTCCTCCAAAGCTCAAGCAGCAGCTTGGGTCTGAGCTAGCTCACGTTCTAGCTCATTAACTCTATAAGAATGTGTATTGGCCCTTTTGCCCCACTTCTCTATCTCGGCCTCAGCCTTCTCCCTCGCCAGTTGAACCATGGACTCTTCAACTTTATCTTTATCCACCACCTTCTGGGCCTCCTCCACTTGGCCTCCTTACAGGGCTGATTGAGTTTGTTGATTCTCCAATTCAGCTACTCAGGCTTCCATCTTTTGGTGTTTCCTCACCAAATTGTGAAGGCAGTTGTGCAGTCCCTTCGCCTCCACCTTGGACTGCATAATCAAAATTATAACTTACAGATATTTCTATAGGTTTCCTATTAAATAATAAATCATACCTTCAAAATGGAGCCAAACAAATTATCGCTCATCTCCAAAAGGCTTAAACAAGGCATGACGTCCACCTCATAAGCCCAAAGGTGCTCAGCTAAGGAGGGCTTGGACCCCTTCGGCCTCTCCTATGACTCCGGGGCGGCAAGGCTGAGCCAGAGCTAAGTCATGACGATTCAGAAGATAAAGAAGTGTGGTGCTGAGTCGTGCTACTGGAATTGGATTGTACCTGCTTAGAGGCTAGAGCAGTAGCTTCGTCAGTGGAAGAAGAAGCATCAAAGCCTTGTCCTTTGATGCCCTAGTTCTTTTTGTAGGATCAAACTCAATGCTAGAGGAGGGTGAATAGTGTTACAAATTTTATAAGCTAATAATTTCAGAAATAAACAGATAAACAAAGTAAAGATAGCACAACGAAAATAAATAAACTTAGCAGATTATTAGTTAAACCAAAAATAGACACACGTAACAATAATAAAAATATAATTCTTATTTCTTAATTTCTCCTAGGTGGAGAACTTACAGAAATAGAATCTACAATTAAGCATAATAACAAATATAAGGCAACACAATAGAAATAAAAATTACTCTAGGTATTATTGATCAGAAATGAAGCGCGAGTTGTAGCGTGTCATCATCGCAGCACTGAAAGCATGAGAGCACTAGAGCACAAACACAGAGATTGAAAGATTGATAGTGAAAGATATTTTTTTAATAAAGCTATGCCTCAAGCCCTTTATATAGCTCTCCTGCATTGTCGACGTGGCACCCTCCGATTGATTAGAGCCTCCCCGATTGCCCGAAGCATGCTGACATGGCTGCAACGTCTATCTAGTAGATAACATCATCCACGTCCTTCGGTCGACCGAACTCTCTCCGCTCGCCTGGGTAGGGTCAAACTTCATCTTGACAGAGCTTCCAACTGACCCATCTAGTTTAAGTTGTCAAGCTACAACAATTAGCTACTTCTACTTGGACTTGTTTGCCAAGAAATCAACTCCCAGCCGACTCCACTTGGTCTTGTCTGCCAAGCCTTCAGCTCCTAACTTACTCCACTTGGACTTGTCACTACCTAGCTTCACTCACTAGGACTTTTCTACTACCTAGCTTCACTCACTAGGACTTTTCTGCTGCCTAGCTTCACTCGCTAGGGCTTTTCCACTGCCTAGTTTCACTCGCTAGGACTTTTCCACTTGTCAAGAAATTTGCTCTCGCACACTTGACATCAATTCGTTAAATCTCAACAAATCTAACTTTAACCTTAGTCTTACTCAAAACTTGGGTTAAACATTGTGCTCCTAGTGCCAACACTTTCTTTAGCAATCACCTCGAGAGGATAGCTCCTTATCGATTATGGCGCTGAGATGCCCTCCCTTGAAAGTCGAACCAATTTTCATTTCTTCAAAGCTTCGGCCTCAGTCGTTGACTTCTTCAACGCACCAGTCTCACTCGTTGGTCTCTTCAAATCCCCAGTCTCAATGGCGGATTTCTTCTTAGAGATCTCAGTGTCAGTCACCGACTTATGTTGTTTCTCAGCCCAGTCTAGACTTGGAGCTATTTGAACTGAACTAGGAGATGGCAGTTATTGGGGTGTCTGATCTTTTTTCTGAGGTCGGACCTTGACTTGGACATCGATCTCAAGATCGACAATCTCAAGAGGTTCTGCCAATTTGATGACAGGAGTCGATGTCTCGATAGCAATGGTAGTAGGCTTGGCAGAGACAGGAACCGAATACTCAGCCACAATAGCAGATTCGTCCCCTATGGAGGGACGAGGTGGCGGCAGTTCTGAGGAGGCCTCAGTCGCATCCTCCTAGGCCCACACACCCTCCACTGAGGTCAGATCTCATTTCAGAGTCTTGTTCATTGACGCGCTAAACATGATTTAACCTGCAAAAACAAGGAAAGTTAGTCAGTGAAAGAGGAAATTTAAAAGAAGCAATGTCTTGCTCAGTCGATTGTCCAACGCGACTACATTAGAGCTTAGCCCAACCCAGTAGAGCAGAGTTTCATTCTCCACCAAGAGGCTAGCATTGAAATTCAGGCCTACCAAGATCTTGATAGTATCCAAATATGCTCGCTCTTATTTCTAATGGCCCAATGGTGGCTAAGCCGGTAGATCATCTCGCCAGACAGTCGGCCAAGTATATGGGTGAGGAGGCTTGATGAAGATGAAACGATTCTTCCACCCATTATGTGAGGATGGGTACTCACCCAGGAAAGTACACCTAGCCCGAGTCATGAAATAAAAGACTACAAGCTCAATCTTCCTGGGGTAAAAGAAATAGTGGAAGATAGTTGAATCAAACGGAATTTGGTACAGCCGGAAGATAATGGCAGCACTGCAAATCAAAAGAAAGGAGTTTGGGGCGAGTTGGGATAAAGGAATCTAGAAGTAGGTGGAAAGATCTTAAAGGAAAGGAGGGATGGGAAACCATAGACCACTCGCGGCCCTGCAAACAGCAATGTAACCTGGGGGTGGCTCGTGTGGCCGGTGCTCTGGCATCAAAATCTGGATCTTATGATTTGATGGGATACCATAGGTCATCTGGAGTTGCACTTTTGTGCCTCTTGTATATACAGTCCACTGGGACTCATACCAACAATTCGAGGGGTCGGCGGTAGCCATAGGATCGAAAAGGAGGAAGGAAAGAAGGTTGAGAGGGTTGAGAATCGAAAGAGAAAGGATGGTGAACTTACTGTGTCGGTTAGAGCAGAGAAGGCGAAGACAGAGGTGAAGATGAAGGCAAGGACGGAGAACCTAATATGCCTTGACGGAGGAACAATAGGGTTGTCGCATCAGCCCGTTGAGTCGTTGGATGGCGAGATAGAAGCGGCAAGATTTCATCACAACCATCAAATCGCTTGGTCGAACGGTTGCAACCTCAACATTCTTCCTCCCAATTAAAGCACGACAGTGACTAGTTACGAAGCAATGCATCGATCTCCGTGATGATTCAAACACAATCATCAGATGCAGGAACTAAATAGGCGCCAACGCACCACCACCATTGGATCCAGGGTTGCATCAGTAGCAACGCTGTCGTACACCTCCGTAGTTAATGCGATAAGATGCTCTCGCAGCCCGAGGAAGATATCGGATGCCACCCATTAATGTAGCGGTACAGTGCACCAATCATAAGAGCCATACGCAATCTCGCATATCACGTCCATTGAATGTGATGCTTTCTCTCCCCCGTGACCAAGACTCAGCCAGCTGTGCCACTGAAATGCCAACACCTCGGTTCAACATTTCGGACAGGTAGACGACTGACAACTCAGCCCAGTTCAGTCAATAAGACTACGTCTCCTTCGACTAAAGTTGAAGGGGAGACTTGTGATGTGGCAGTTTCCTACAGCCCCCACGTGTCTCGTAGGGTAAAAAGTCATGTTGAGATGTCGGCCAAAGTCAAGGTAGGTCTAACATGACCCAAGGAGAATTAGATTCATCCCAGATAAGACTCATATTTCATCAAACCTACCCAGTATACTCATCCCAAAGATTCGAATTGAATCAGGAGCAAGTCAACTGTTATGTCCGAGCATCCACTCAGTAGCCTATCTTAGTCTCAAGCCCCGGTATCATCTCTCAGTCACCGACATCCACTCTAGCTCAATCCCAGATCTTGGCACCATCGCTCAGTCTCGGTCTCAGTCACCGACATCCACCCTGGCTCAATCCCAAATCCCGGCACCATCGCTCAGTCTCGGTCTCAGTCACTGACATTCACTCTAGCTCAGTCTCAAATCTCGGCACCATCGCTTAGTCTTGGTCTCAGCCACCGATATCATCTCTGTCTCGACCCCAATTGTTTGTCTCAGTCTCAGATCTCAGCATCCTTCATGCCTCAGCATCGGATCTCGGCTTCGTACACCCTCAAGGTCACTTCACATCAATGTCATTTCTTCATCTCCTCATCCTCGGAGCAGGCACACACCCCATGTGGCTTGCTAAAAGCACGTGAGGAGCATGAGGATAAGAAGGCAGCATAACTTCTTCATCAATAAGACTGTTTCTCAACGAATATTCCAAAACATGTAGCACTGGATGAATAGAGAAGAGGTTAAGTGGTTGTCAAATCTCATACCCTAGATGTCGTCCCTCAAACACATGGTTGTCAACCAACAACTGTCAAATTTGGTCCCTTCATCGGCTCTAATGAGAATGATGCATCGGCTGACGTGGAGATGCTCAACTAACAGTTATATAAATCCTAGAGAGGGTAAGTGCAAAGAACTTCTTCCTGATTCTTGGACTCCACTAGGTTCTAACTCTCCTCTTCATCTTCTTCCTTCCGCATATCACCTCAAGTAAATCCTAACTTGAGTGTCAGACTAACCTGTTGAGATCCATCCCCAACGTCATTCTAACTCTATTTTAGAGTGTCTCTCAGGTTTCTTCATCCTCCTCACCGACGATCTCTGGAGGTCGTGCACATCAGTCTATTCGTTGGCTAATGGTTTGATCATCCATAATATTTGGCCGGAACACTGGACAAATAAATACAGAGTCATAAGCTCAATTTGTTTGATCATATTTTTATTGCTAGTGTCTCTCAGCGTGGAACATTTGAAACTGACAATATATGTTCACTTCTAGTGAAGCCAACGTACATCAACCAAGAAGGGTGCAATGCTATACTGGAAGCTAAGCAGCAATGTGGCCAATTTCTTCCGAATACGTCTCGTAAGTTTGGGGTTTAGGGGTATGGTAAGCATTATATGTTTTTCTTTTACCATAAAATGTCCAACAACAAAATATTATTAAAACTTGAATCGTCCGTCATTATGGTAAAAAGGCGAAACGTTCGCCCCAGCATCTCCGCTAATCCGTTCCAGATCAACACGGAGGAGATAAATCATGGGGGTTAGTCTAGCTAACCCGAACAGTGACTAGTCTAGCTAACCCGAACAGTGATCCACCTACACGTCGTTATTTATCATAATAATCGATAAGAAATTTCTATGACTATTATTTGTATTTTTTTATTTATCATAATAATCGATGAAAACTTCTATGACTAAATAGATCATCTCTAAAATTATATTAGTTAGATCATAAAAAATTGAATTATCCGAAATTCAAATGTATCCACGTTGTGATAATCGTGAATTTATTAGCCATCTCCCAACTGAAATCACGCTTTTGATATTTATCTTCATATCTATCAAATCAATAGTTTCACCAAACCTTTAAAATATTTTAAAGAAAAAATTACTAAATATATCACGAACATTATCAATTTTAATAAATTTATCATTAACTTCCAAAAATGACAATTTTTTCTTTAACTATCTAAAATAATAACAAAATTATCAGATTATATGCATAATCAACAATTTTACTAACTTAAGTGCAACTTCCACAACAAGAATAATTTTTAAGGCACGATGATTTTCCTAACCATTTGACTCGACTATAAATTAATCTCGTAATTTATCTTTCTTCATATAACCTTAGAACGGACTGTGAGGAGGACCTAAGGTGAGCGTAATGATATTTTTCTACAATTTAAGGTACAATGATTGTTGGCTAATGGGTGATAGATTTATTACCATAAAACAGAAATCAATTTTCGGCGAGCACATATCTTCGGAAAAAATTCCTCCCACACTATAATCACTTAGCGGTCAGTAATAAATTGACTTTATAATTTATCTCCCTTCATATAATTTTAGAACAGAGAAACATAATCCCTTTTGTTACAATTTAAAGCCAAATGATTGTTTATTTATTTATTTTTCTTCCCCACCTGTTGTTCATGCTGTTAATTAGTTATGAAAGAGCTCTTCATTTTCCTAAAAGAATAACTTTTGATATTTTTAAAGAGATTCACTGGTTGTCTGGTAATTGATCTACAAAATTGACCTGTTGTAAAGTTTATGATTTTCTTGCCCATGTAGCCACAAATTTTCTTAACATAATCCATCAAGTTAAAACCAAAAATATATGCCAAAGAAAAAAAACAATGAAGGGAGTTAAGAGCAACCTGATTAGACAGAACAAAGCGATAAAACAATCAAATAAAGCGAGAAGATTTTTTTTTAATTTGTAGGGATACTTCTTACTAACTGCACAAGCATGTCATGGCACTCCCACTTGATTTTGTACATCACGTAGTGTTCTCCGATTGCTCATATATGCAAGGATAAGATGGAGAAAAATTAACTTTCTCATCTAAAAAGCTATAACTTTGACATCCAAATATTGTCAGAATCAACATAAAGTAATCAAATTGCTTAAACAATTCCTGTCAGAAGTATAACAACTGAAAGAACCTCGGGAAATTACAGGTTTTATCACACCTCTTTTCTTCTCACAAGCTGCCACAGCCAAGAGCCTGTCTTTAGACCTGTTAATGAAGATTCACAAATTGATGGCATGCCTGGAAGCCAACAAAAAGCTTCGAGAACAAAGGTATATTAAGGAAACAGAGAACTGAATTAGGTGGACGGATCGCGACCTCTAAACTCGGCTATCACCTTTGTTATACCTAAGCTCGCGGAGCATCCCGATGGGGAGGGGAAAGAGCAACCTCTCATTTGCGGGCGACCTCGCCGAGACTTGCGATCGTGTGGCCCTGTGAGGCGGCCGCCGAGTGTAAGAAAAAAAAATCGAGACATGCGCAAAGAAGGATGCCGAAAGCAGAAATAGGTTAGGAGGGAAGATTTGAAGGAAAAGAATATTGTGAAAAAAGATAGGGTTAATAAATTTAAAGAGATAATTTATAAATACTAATGAGATTTGTGAAAAAAAAATGTATAAATAGTCTAATATAATTCTTTATTTTTTAGATTAATGTGACTTATTTCAATTTCTTAATTTATTCTTTTTTTAATAGTGTGAAATAATCATAAGAGACCACCAGGTTCAAGTTGATGAATTTTACTTTTTTATCAAATTTATTTTTTAAATTAATAATTTTTATTAAATGTTATTAGACTTTACAACGTCCTCTTGAAAATGTTACAATAGTTAAATTATTTTATTAGTGTTCACATCCGGTGTAGTGGTAAAATACTACTTATAAAAATAAATAAAAAGAACAAAATTTAAATCCCAATAAAAATATGAATAATCTAGAGATCAACTCTGAGTGTACATAAATTATAATTTAAATTTATTCAATAAATAAATTAAGGGAGAAAATCATCTATTTTTAGAATTAATTGAAGACCGTCTATTTTCAAAATTAATAAGATAAAACTCAAATATTTGAATTATCAAAAATAAATAAATAAATTATCATTTTTTAGAATATAAAAATATTATAAGAACATTTTTTAAAAAATATAAATTATTTCATCCCGTGTCATAAACCTTCAAATCAACTATTAGGCTCTGATTTGCTTGCTAAAAAAAAAAAATCAAACCAATCCCTCAAGGCCTCAACCAGTCTAATGTCATACCTATGAGTTATAAATTTTAATATATATTTTTTAAGAAAATAATAAAGCAAACTAATATAGATTTTGTTATTAATTTTTAAAAAATTTGTACGTCGATAATAAATATAAAATTATAAATGTTTATTAAAAAGTTATAAATTTTATGCAAAATAGTGACTAAACATTTTTTTTATTAAATTTTAATTTAAGTATATAGATGAAGGCTATTAAAGTTCACTCATATTCAAAGTCATCTAAAAAATTATCATGATCAAAATTGTTATCTAGATCTAATAAAATGTAAATATTATTTATTAAAAATAAAAGATATATATGTTAATAAGACTTTCGTAATCTACTCTCATAAATTGATTTTAAATTTTTTATTTTATTATAGTTTTAATTAAAATTGCTAGATTTATGTAATAATTTTGGTCAAAATTAATATGTGATCATTTTTAGTTATTTACTTCTCGAGGAGAATGTCGAAGTTGGATTCGAGTGAGCTCAACTTCGAACGATCGGAGATCACTCAGGCGATCAGAGTTACAAAATGGTCAATATGCTATTGACCATTCAAAGTTGGAGGCGCCTCAAAACAGCTGGAGGCTCCTCACCCGCCAGGCACTGGAGGTGCCCCCCTAGAATCGAGGGCACGTGAGAGGGGGGTGAATCATGTGTTTTAAAAAACTTTTCTTTTTCACGATTTTTAAAACTCTTCGAAAACTTTCGAGTACACAGCGAAAAATAAAAAAAAATGGAAAAGAAAGTACACAACTATTTTTACTTAGTTCGGAGCCTTCGCCGACTCCTACTCCAAGGCTCACGACCATTTGGATCGTATCGTTGGGCAATCCACTAATATCCTCTTCCGGCAACCACCGGAAGAGTAATCCGATTACAAAATAAAGTTGGTGTAACAAACCTACACCAACTTATGCAAGTACGAAAAGTAAATAAATAAAAAATACTTGTTACCCAACACTTTGAATGAAGATGATGCTGGCTTGAGTGTTGGAGAAAATCTCGGCGCAGAATGTTGCTTGAGCGGGTTCTTTTGCGCAGAGAGTCGAGAGGAGCGTTCTGAATACTTTCGTCGGTGTTGTTGTCTCGAACGCAGGGCCTCCTTTTTATAGAAGAACTTGACCTTATCCGATCCACTGAACTCGGGATCAGTTTTGACTGTACGAAGTTTATCGATCGACTGGTCCTCCATGATCGGTCGACTGATCCTTCTGAATCAGCCTAGCTTCCCGTCTAGATGCTGTCTCTTCGGGATAATATTTACGTTCGGTCGATTGAACCTCACCATTTGGTCGACTGAACCTCCAATTCTCCCTCAGCTTATCTGGTCTGATCAACTCGCTGATCTTATCTCATAGTTCGGTCGACTGAACCTATTTTTTCGGTCGACTGATCCTCCGATTGATCTAATCAACTTGCTTTTTTTGGCATGTTCGGTCGACTGATAAACTTGTTCGGTCTACCGAACAAGATAAATTTCAATCCTGCAAAATGTTAGTCTTCCTGCAACACAAAGTTAGAATAAAATGCTAAATACATATAATTATGACTTAAATCCTGTCTTACCACGACCATGATTTAATCATGGTCTCAACTTAGGGTTTCACTTTGGATCTAAGTTGGACCAGCGCCTAAGTCCCTATCAGGGACTCGTCCTCACTAAATTCGCTCCTCCAATTTCTTACTTTACTTACCATTTGCCGAGTAACTTCCTCGACGTCTGATCTCCGACCCACCAGGTCTTCCTGCTGGAATCGTACATCCGGACTTCAGCCAATCGTCTGGTCCTCCCTGATCCAACTGGACTTTCCGCCAACTATCTAGTCCTCTCTGACCCAGGTGGACTTTCTGTCATAATCACACATCTGGATTCTGCCTGGTGTCTGACCCTCTAGATCTGTCAAGTGAGTTAACCTTGCACACTTAGCTCAACTTGTTAAATAATAATAATCTAACTTTAACCTATTGTCATACATTAAAACCTAGGGTTAGACTATTAGTGCAAACTGCACCAATAATAGTCTACTGGTCAAAGTGGTCGTTTGCTAACATGGCATTGGAGACACCTCCAATGACATCCATAGTGCCTCCATTAAGCTAAAATCTCATCCGCGTCATAACGGCTCCACAATGGCTCTGTTCCATTAGAGGCGCTTCCAATTGATCTGAGGCGCCTCGACTACTATTCATCCGAGGCACCTCAGGTCCCTTCCACGACAACTGATCTGTTGGGCATTTGAGGTGCCTCAAGTCAACTAAGGCGCCTCGGGTCTTCATGGTTAACTTTCAAGTTGACCATCTTTAGACTCTGCTCACTTGGGTGATGTTCCGATCGTCTAGAGTTGAGCTCACCTGAATCCAACTCCGAACTTCTCCTCGAGCAGGCTTCCACCCCGGTTTCTCGTCCCTCAAATGCGTCGCGTGCATCCTTCTAGCTCTACTGGTGTACTCTTTCGCAGCTCCTCATCCCTCGAATGCACCAATCCCGTCGACTCCCTTCCTGTGCAATTCTTCTCGCTCGCTGCGTCTTCCGCTCGACTTCTTATGTTTGTAAGTTCCTACACACTTAGACACAAGACATCAAATACACACAGGACATAACTTAACTCGGTTGATCACATCAAAACTACTCCGGGGTACTTATAGATACATGATCCATACAAAAATACCTATTAAATCTGTTATCCGAATCAGTCTAATTATCAAAGAAAAAAGCTGAATTCTTTTCTTTCTTAGATGCAAATAACTCGACAAGTGTTTCGGCATCGATATCCTTTTATTCATCCCTGAGCTCTTTCTCAAAGTTTTTAATATCTTTTTCTGTGCAACCTATATGCTAAGGCCCTTCATATTCTATGTCCAATAATCATAGTTGTTGACAAGTTGACATATTAGCCTCTTAAAACTATTGAGTCAATGATTTCTTTACTGTCGAAACATTACGATGTGAGCATAGCAAATGCATCTTTGAATGAGTCGAGAGTGGATGATTATGACTTTCCATTAAGTTAGTGACAATCCAATTAGGTCCAGTTTGTTCCTTCACAACTAAAATCTTTGACTTACATCCAGTTCTAACTTCGCCACGTGCTCTTTTCTTTTTTTTCATTGATCACCTTGTGTATGTATATTCCGTTGATCATCTGTATGTCATTCTTTAAAGCATACACATTTTTTTCCAGACAACTTCATTTGTCCTCTTATTTTTCTTTCTATTGTTTATTCTTGTGCTAAATTCGGCTTCTCGTGCATATTGGCTATAGAACGAAAAAATCTCCTCCAATGATGTAAATTTTATCCTAGTTTTTGGTTTTTGATCATCAGCAACTTAAGAAATGTATAACTGATCATCACAGACATTTTCTTCCATGGCTGGGGAGTGTCGAATTCAAAAAATTGGTGGACATGAGTGCAAAGCAATTGGGAAAAAACATTACATGAGAACAAAGCAATTAGGAAAAAACATTACATGAGTGCAAAACAATTGGGGGGAAACATTCGGAGTACATTGGTACCTGTAATTAGATAAGGGATAGGTGACGGCGAAGGAACAAATGAGAGGGTGATGGACGGGCGACGACAATGAGGTAAGGATATAGCTGGAAAATGCAGCAAATCTTCCACACTAGCTAAAGTATACAAATGGTAGACTTGTCTCACTTCCAGTTGAAGCATACAATTGTAACCTTGTAGAAAACACACTGCGGGATAGGAGGGACGACAAGGGCGGCAAGGCGGTGGGGGCAGCGAGGGACAAGCAGCGACGGCGTGGGAAGAGGGGAGGGGGCGGTGGCGAGGACACTGACGAGGGAAGATTGACAAGGGAAGAGAGGCGAGGGAAGAGGAGAGTGTCGGCAAGGGACGAGAGGTGAGGGAAGATAGGAGTGCTAGCGAGGGAAGAGGGGAGTGCCGGCGAGGGACAAGAGGCGAGAGAGCGCAGAGAGGGAAGAGGGCTTTAGTTTTATGGAAAGTTGGGAAGTTGCGGCGAGCGAAGGAAGCTAGGCGAAGGAATGAAGGAAGTCGCAAGCAAAGGGACAAATTTGCCAACTCAGTTTGTCGCCCACCTACGAGTGTACAGGATATATATATATATATAGAAGGTGTACACCATGTGTATTTTTTTTTATTTAAAGTTTAGGATTTAAGCTAAAGAAATTGAAAAGAAAAATTACACAGGGTGCTTACACGGTGTGCACCATGAGGTGTATCTATCAAGATGATGATAAAAGGTGAAATGCTCGCTCCCAACGTCCCCGCCAGTCCGTCCTAGGACTAACACGAAGGAGGTAAATCATGGTAGTTACTAGTCTGAATAGTGACTAGTGTATGAGGGAGGTCAAGAATCTGGCTACTAGCTAAGATTTGATTTTCAGAACTTATTATGACAAAGGTATATCTATCAAACCTATATATATAATTGTAAATGAAGTGAGAGTTAATCTTAGTAAATCAATTTGTTTACTCGATAAATATTTTTAATTATGTGTCTATATGATAGATGCATTCACTTAGTATGTTAGACAAGTGAACTATGGAAAGATAAAATTGCGTAAAACAATACCAAAAAATTTAAGATTGAATATATGACAATGATCAATAGTCAATGAAATGAGCTTTATATTGAATAGCAGAGATAGGTTGTAATAATTGAATTCTTAATAAATAGTGTAGGCAATATAATATTTTATTAATACATTGTTGGAAAAGTAAATTAATTAAAATTAGCTCGAATGTGATTGAAAAATTTGTCTCACATCGGAGGAAAATCAAGGATGAAATTAGTTCCAATATGAATGGAAGTTTAGTCTCAAGTTGAATGTTTTACGATAACATGACTAATTTATATTAAATCATAATGGTAGATGTTGTGAATATGTATGGATGAAAGATTATTTCTCGTACATATGCCTGCAAGTGAGATGTAGATCAAGGGCTTGGATTATACTAAATTTTTAGTTGATTTGTATGCGAATGCAATCTAACCATGTGGAATATCGGATCGGTATGGATGAAAATTACGCAAACAGCCCCACCCGATCTAAAATAGTCGGTCATTAATGGTTAGTTATTTCTTTGCCTTCTCAGCAGTTTGCTTAATTTTTATAATATGGTAATTAGTATTTTTTTTTAATTTTTATGATAATCAATTCGGTCTCGTAATAATTTTTTATTAATTACTAAAATAAATTTAAAAAATTACACATAAAAACTCATTCTGACAATCAACGTTTTCAAATTCGCTATTCATTAAAAGAAATCTCTCATAATACATCGTAGCTAAATTTTGAATTCCAGATGTCTAATTTATTATTGAAGGATTTAATCATGATATCTTACTCGGGAGCAATATTTTTTTTTTTTGATAATATATGAGAAATAATTATAATCCTTATTAAAATTAATGCATCTTCTTTATTTAGAATATTTAGTTTCGAGAATTAACCAAAGGGTGCAAGTAAGTTTCGGTATTGACAAAAAGACATCATACTTTGATATTTATCAAAAGGTACGTTATTTTTCTTAGCCTTTCCATTCTATTCTTTTGCCAAATCTGATTTTTCCTCTCTTTCCTCTCTTTTCTCTCTCATATCTCTTATGCATGATCTCTCTTCTCTATTTTTTTTTCCTTCTCTATTATGCATGCATACAATAATGATTTTGATGCTGATTTTAAAAAGCACAATTGATGATGCTGGTTTATATTATGACTTAGTCTAATTCAGATCAAGTCCAACATGAACTTGATTTCTCAAAAATCATACTCATATTCTAGCCGAAAGCTAGCATAATAGTTTAATACCTCTGGAGAGATCGAAATAAATAATAGAGGGTACCATTGAACTTCTTGCAGCCTAAAAAATTCACAAGACTTGAAATTGATTCAATCAGACATGTCTAGGTCCATCAGTAGATTTTGACCAAAATCCACTAATCGACTTAGAGAGTTCAAATTGCACATATTTTAGGTCTTATGGGTTTTTGAGATTGTAAGGAGTCCAAATATATCATTCATTACTGTTTTCAAGCTTCCCTAGTGGTCTAGAGGTTTTGAAGAAAAAAAATTGAGTTACTTGGGCTTGATCTCCTAGAGATTAGGACTACATTGGTCCTAGATCTGAGAGCATATGAGGACCACGTTGGGCATAATCTCCCTACACCTAGTTTAGCGTATGAGAAAAGAAGAAAAGAAAAAAGTTAACATAGCTGAAAGTTAACATGGTATTTTAACACCTCCGGAGATACCGAAATAAGTAATGAAGGGCACCGTTGAACTCCTTGTTGCCTCAAAAATTCACAAGACTTTAAATGGGTCCAATCGGACATCTCTATGTCCATCAGTGGATTTTGATTAAAACTCATTGATGGACCTAAACAGGTTTAATTAGACTCATTTTAAGTCATGTAGGTTTCTGAGACTGCAAGGAGTTCAATGGTTCCCTCCGGTGCTTATTTCGGTGTCTCTAGATGTGTTAAAATGTTATGTTAACTTTCAGTTAGAACGTGGTCCTAGTCTCTGGGAAATCAGACCCATGTTGGGCCTAATCTGAATTCGATCAAGCTCATGGTAGTGCTGATTCAGATCCTCCGGACCTAGTTTGATTTAGATCAGGCCCAACGTGGACCTAATTTCCCAAAGACCATAACCACTTGGCCACTTCTAGCTGAAAATTAGCATAACATTTTAATATTTTCGGAGAGATCGAAATAAGCAATGGAGGACACTATTGAACTTCTTGTAGTCTCAAACACCCATAGAACTTGAAATGAGTCTAAACGGACATGTCTAGGTCCATCAATGAGTTTCAGTTAGTCCAATGATGCCCTCCATTGTTTATTTCGACCTCATCAGAGGTGTTAAAATGTTATACTAATTTTCAGCTAGAATGTAAGACTGGTCTTCAGGAAATCAGGTC
Organism: Hedychium gardnerianum; assembly: GCA_038050645.1. Classification (NCBI taxonomy): domain Eukaryota; kingdom Viridiplantae; phylum Streptophyta; class Magnoliopsida; order Zingiberales; family Zingiberaceae; genus Hedychium; species Hedychium gardnerianum. Next base: position 3,804,213 of record JBBUKS010000055.1, on the reverse strand, counting down.
AACGTTGGGTCTGATCTGAATCAAACCAGGCCTGTGGTAGTGTAAACCAGTATCATCAGTGGTGTTAATGTAATTGAGTTGTGATGCATTGCAAAAGAGAGAACAGAAGAAAAAGAAGAAAAGTTGCATATATGATGGCAAAAGGTGATAACGCTCACCTCAAGCGGCCCTCACAGCCCGTCCCCAGGTTATGTGAAGGAAGGTAAATCACGGATGACTATCAGCTCAAGCAGTGACCAATGTAATCAAGGGATGTGGGCTTCTGGGCCGCCTGAGTATTTTTTAATTTATTCTAGTGGCTAGTGAAAAAATATCGTGGGACCGAGCTGATTATTTCGGGATAGCTGAGTTTATCATTTAAGAAAGGTTGCATACCTGGGAGAAAGGACAGTAAAGAGGATAGAGAAAAGCTTATATGTATAGCAAGAGAAAAGAAAGAAAATGTCAGATTTGACAAAAGAATTGAATTGAACAGCTAGGAAAAATATTGTGCCCTTTGGTAAATATCAAATATGGATTAGTTTTTTTTATCAATTCTGAAATCTACATGTGCCCTTCGTCAATTCCTGATTTAGTTTTATATAACTAAGTCTATTTTAATCATTTTTTAATAATTACAATTTTCATTAAGAGTTTTTGTTTTGGGTGAGTTTATTTTCTTCTTCACTTATCAATTTTGAATCAAATTTCTGGGTGGTTTGACGGTTAGAATTTAGTTTTCTTCTTCACTGCCTGCTCTCAGTTCTCCAGCTTAAATAGGCTTATCCTCAACGTCATCTCTTCTTCCTCCATGAGAATCTTGTTGTTGGATTCGTCGGTGTTGATCCAATATAATTGGGTCCAGTCAGTTAGCTCAACGTTGAGTCGACGGCTCTAATGGGTATAATTTGATATGATGACATATATTTTGTCCCATTTATATTCTCCACATACCTTATTCATTATCAAGATACCCTTTTGGGTAATAGACATATTTCTTTTTGTATCATTGATATCAACTTAATTTCATCGAACATCGATATATCTTTTCAGATATTGATTCACCCCTTCATATGAGTTTATTCTTATGGATATTACATATAAGAGTATTAAGATCAAGATGAACATAAAATCTTATTTTCTTAAGATAATGTTATCCCACCCAATTGTGTTTATAATTTATCGATAATCATCTCCTAAGATACAATGATTTACAATTCGAAATATGAGCACTCCAATTTTTATAGGGCAAGTAGATGATCATTGCATGTGACATTGTCACCAATACATTTGGAGATTAATTTTTAATCATGTATTATTTATTAGATTCCTATTTTTTTCTCATGATCACTATGTAATAATTAAGCCGCCCATGATTTATTTCTTATGTTTATTGGCAAAAAATAAAACTTTTCAAGCTTTAAAACTCTTAAAAGAAGAGAGAGAGAATTCAAGATGAGATTTTAGTAAAAGTTGAAACATTCATATTTGTACCTGCTAATTCATTCCATTCCAAAATTAGAGGAGGTAAATTTAGGATGATTATTAATTTGAATAATAATCAATATATGAGGAAAGCTAAAAATTTGATTATTAATTAGGATTTGATTTTTAAATTTCATGATGATAATATTCTATATATTAACTAATAGTCCGTCCTGAAAAGACTTAAATGAAATTTCACAACTTGAGATTGAGTTGAGTGATTTGAAACAAGGAGTGGACTTCATAGAGATGAAGGGATGAACTATTTCTTTCAATAATAAAAGACAGGGTATATCTTTCAAAATATCATTGACTTAATAATTAATGAATTGCTTTTTGCAGTCCCACATGAATTGATTAATCTTTTCAATTAATTAATATTAATTAATCTGGATTGATTCATTGATTAATTCTTTTGCAGTCAAATTTTAAAAAAGTATCTCTAATTTCTTTACCCCTTAATTTATTCTATGTGAATTGATATTTATACCTATTGAGTTGGCATTCGTTTATTCGTCTCATGAACCTAGCTCGTGTACAAGTTAATATTTTTGTCAAATAATTAATATTAGGATAATCCTTCGTTAATCGAATAATTTTATATATTAATTTCTCATTCACTTAACAAATTAATTTAGATATCTACATGAATAATACCATTGAAGGATGAAGATTAATTACTCAGGAAATTAGGTTACAGAAACTAATTTTCCAACAAATCTCCTTCTTTCTTTCGAGTGATGTAAAAATATGATAATGTTCATCTCAGGTGCTCTTTCATTGTCTGTCCCCAGGTCTTATGGAAGGAAGGTAAATTACGATATTGAACGACCTTCTAATTGAGAGAAACTTATTCCCTAAGGGAATAAAACCAGAGATTCAAATCTTATTCATGTGATGCAAATCTATCATCAACTCAACTATATTCATGGAGATCAAATCGCCCTCTCTCAAATCAATACAACAAAAGGTCATATGCCGATTCCAAACACCTCACACGACTGACCCCATAATTATCTGTAAAGAGGTAAATCAAGAAATCAAAATGGACTTTCATATGAGAGGATATATCCTCTATTTTTGTTAAGATTCAATCCTTATTTAAATACGATAATTCTACCATATGATGATCAATTTGTTCATGGCTGGAGCCAAATCTCTCTCTTGATTGTAGCAAAAGGTGATCATATTCACTCCAAACGTTTTTCATAATCTATCCCAAAATTACATGAAAGAAAGTAAATTACAGATTAATTTATTATCGATCGCCAAGTGATTATGGAAATCTCCTTGTCTCAAGATAGCAAAAGGCGAAGCATTTACTCCCAGTATCCCTGTCAATTTGTCCCAAGATGGCAAAAGGCGAAACGCTCGCCCCCAGTGCCTCTGCCAGCTCGTACCAGGATCAACACGGAGAAGGTAAATCACGGGAATTAGTCCAGTTAATCCGAATAGTGACCAGTGCATGGGAGAGGACAGTAACCTGGCTACTAGTCAGGATTTGACCCTCAGACTTTATGATAGCAACACCTTATGCATTAACCATCAATCCATTTCGTGTGGATTTTTATCAATTTATTTCAAGACTAAAATAAATCATGAATCATTATTAATCCAAATAATTAGGAGAGAATAAAATTTTAATTATTAATTAAAAATTGACTCTCGATAATAATACTCTATAGTCAGGAATCTCCCCGTCTCGAGAACGCATAGGAGATAGCGTTGAAGGAGAAGATTAAGAGTGAAGAATATCACGGTAATAGCGACAAATGTAGCTTCCAGGAAGGTGACGAGGCCACATCGGTGTCCATGTGTGGCCTTTGTTGGCATGCAAAAAAGAAATCTCGACTAGTTCACTTCCTGGTAGAGAAAGACAAGATTGGCCCCTTCCTCTATGGTAATAGCGACAAAGGTAGCTTCCAGGAAGGTGGAAAAGATGACGAGGCCACATTGGTGTCCATGTGTGGCATTTGTTGCCATGCCAAAAGGAAATCCTGACTCCTTCATGACTTTCAAGCTGAACATGCATGCGCTCCTAGAAGAACCCTTTGACGGCTAATGCCACACCTAGCTCGCACTCTTATCGGTTGACCAACTTCAAGAAATGATCTGCTAATCTCTCAATATCGTTGCTGGTGCATTATTCCAAGATTAACTCTCTACTTTTAATCATATAACTCTACAATCAAATATTCAAAATATACTTCACCACTGTCATCCTCACCATGGATATAAATTGTTGATAGAAACCTTAGTAGCTACTTCATCTAGCCAAATTAACTCCAAACAGTTGAATTTATCTAATACTCTATATAAACCTATAATCTCTATTGCACAATCAATTGAAGATAAAGAATATTAATATTTATATAAAATATATTATGGTAACAAACAATTTGGAAACAAATTAATTCTTTCAGGCCATATAATCAATCCACTACATTGTATTTGATCAATAATTTTATATTGCCCTGAGGTTATGGTGCGATGATAAAATATGGGATGATTTTTTAGGCAATGAAGGTTCAAATATCACTAAAGGAACATTACACTTAGGCTATGTTTGGTGAGGGATAATGTAATCAAGTTTGTAATATAATCAAGCTTGTAATGTAATCGGATTACATGTTGTTGGCTTTGTAATTCAGATTACAAAACTTTATTATCTTTTGTAATCAAGATTATATTACATTACAGTTTTAACATTATACCAAACAAAATAATCAAACTTGTGATGTAATCTTGATTACATTACAAGACTGATTACCCCTTACCAAATATATTAGGGAACTTGAAAATTTTATAACGTTGGACCGTCCATCTAGACTCATCTATGCTTCTCGATTTACCTAATGGCGAGTGATAAATTTTTGTAGAATCGAATCGATCACTTCTAGGATTAGTCAGATCGTAAAAATTGAATACTGGATTATCAATAATAATAATAATTTTATATTCAATTTGATTGAGCCTTTAAAATCTTAGTTAAAGAAATCTTTAAGATTATCATGATCCAACTCTCTATAAAATCACGAGATAAGTAGGATTATCTAGAAGATAAGATATGCATATTTAATGATTTGGAGAAGGAGCATATATTGTGGCAAAAGGCGAAACGCTCGCCCAGGAGAAGGAGCATATATTCTTCATATATTAGTGGTTAGTTAGTTATGAATGAGCATTAGATGGTGGCTAGATATGCCACATGAGATGAACATACACCAGAGGATGCTAAAAGTCTTCGGGGTTTGCTATCCAGAGGACTAGTAGTTTAGTGAAAGTTCGATATCTTATCGTGTCATATATGATTCACTTAATACAGCGGGCATGTGTGTTTGAAGGAGTGAATTTTAATATAGAGATGGTATATATTCAAGAAAATATAAGTACCCCATCTACTTAGACATGTTGAGTCACTATCCTGAAGGAGGATGAATTGATAGAATTTGTACTCACATGAAATGATATTTCAAAGTACATAGACGAATTTGCCCTCCACATATTTAAGCATATCTTATAAATCCCTCGTACACATTACGCATCTATGCGCTCGTCCGCACCAACACAATGTGTTCCCCCAAACTCTTCTTGTTGCTATCAATTTTAGTGTTCCCTTCCGGTTCCACCCACTTTCTTACCCTCGCCACCCCGTATCGCTATGACGCCCACCGTTACCACCGGTCCCCACGCGCATCCCCGCCACAAGAATACCTGGACCCCTCCGGCACCGACTTCCTCCTCCCCCGGCGGCCTCCCTCCTGCTCTCTTCCCCTCCTCCGCCATGACTTCGCCGACACCTACGGCCGCCCGCCCGCCTCCGCCCCCTACGCGCCGCCGCCGGGGTGCCCGCCCCCCTGGGACCGCGTCGTGCTGGACCTATCTGTCGCCTGCGCCGGAGAGCAGTACGACCGCATCGCTGCCGTCTGGCTCGATGGCGCCGAGATCCTCCGGACCAGCACCGCCGAGCCGTCCGAGGCCGGCGTCTTCTGGCGCGTCCGCAAGGACGTCACCCGCTACGACGCGCTTCTCCGCCGCCAGGAAGGCGGCGTGGTGTCGATGATGCTGGAGAACATCGTCAACGATGAGTTCACTGGAATTTATCACGTCAACGTATCGCTGGATTTCTACATCGAGAATGGTGAGGTGCCGCGATTTCGTCCTCGATCGATGCTTCCCACATCGGACGAAGAATCAAGTACGCAGGAACAGACAATTTTTGGCGCATCGACGCCTCTTCTTCCGCCAAAATTAGGGGTTTCTTCATTCAAATCGGGCTCAATCGGGAACAACGCAAAGGTGACGCCTTTTTCCCCAAAACCATCCGATTTGATCATTCCGATATCTAGCGCCGACAACCAAAACGGATTCTGGTTCAGAATCAAGAACGGAGCCGATGTGCATTTCAAGAGCGTCCAGATTCCAGGGAATACTTACAGGGCAGTTCTTGAGATCTATGTTTCTTACCACTCCAACGACGAGTTCTGGTACTCCAATCCACCCAATTCCTACATTCTGAAGAACAACCTCACCACTGGAAGGGGCAACGGCTCATTTCGCGAAGTCTACGCCACCATTGATGGCAGTTTAGTGAGCTCAATTGTTCCGTTCCCGGTCATCTTCACCGGAGGCATCAACCCTTTGTTTTGGGAGCCAGTGGTAGCTCTCGGCGCCTTCGATCTTCCATCATACAACATAGAGTTGACTCCATTTCTCGGCCTTCTCCTGGATGGCAAGTCCCATGACATTGGTGTTGGTGTCACTGATGGCATCTCTTATTGGCTCATTGATGCAAATCTGCACATTTGGTTGGATCCACTCTCTACTTCTGTCACTGCCCAGCTTGTTCAATATCATGCCCCCAGAACTTCAATCTCTCGCAAATCCAAATCAAACTTACTGAACGGTAAATTTAAAATCAAAGCTCAGAGAGAATCTCGCTGGTTGGGTTGGGTCAGTTCCTCGTTTGGAAATCTTACCACTGATGTGGATCAAAAACTCAAGTTCAAGAGTTTGGTGAACTTCACAGATGATGGCACCAAGAAGGGAGTTTATATGCTGGCAAAGTTGAAGACTACTGTTAAAATAGAAGAGGGTCCAAACACCATACTTGCTCAAGTAACTTACAAGTCTAAATATCCTCTTATGTTTGTCAGCTCAACTATATCTGGTGTAAATAATACCTACACAATGAAGACTTATCTATCTCACATCTTGTCGGAAAAAACCACAGTTCTGTTCGATGAAGTTGAGACTATCAGCTCCATAAGCGATCGCCAAGATGCAGATGGATGGATGCTTGTCCAGGATCACTCTGTTCTGGCTGGTTCAGCAGGCACTCAGCAAACTTACCACTATGGAGACAATCATAGTTCTTACTTAAGGAAGGTTATTGCTAGAGATGGTTTGGTTTTAAGTGATAATACCACTACTTATGCTGCATCTTCATCATCATCTTCTTCGTAAGTGATAGAGATATGCTAGAGGCAGCCATGGCTCCTGCTTAAAGAAAGGTATTGCTATAGATGGTTTGATTTTTAGTTATCACTACTTTTTATTGTGAATCTTCATCTTGGCAACTGTTTGAAGTTGAGTGTGGTCAGTTACTGGCTTAGCTACCTTTGCTACGTGCTTGGTTTAAGAAAAACATTTGATTACTGGTGGCATAAACAATGTAATTGTGGAATTGAGCTATGAGCAATCCTATTAGTTTGTGTTCACCCAGACAAGCCGGAGGCGGAGAATCCTCTTACACCAAATGAGAACGAGAATAATAATTAAAGAATAGAAAATCAGAATGTAATAAGTGTGTGTGTTTTTCAATTGAACTCCTCGTCTCCTTTTATAGCCACCGTTCAAAATGCCGACATGGTACGTTCAATCGACCGATCGACCTGTTCAGTTGACCGAATCTGGTGACGTGGCAGATATGGCTCATCAACTCAACGGTACGTCGCTAATAAAGTTGATCCACTCAATGGTCCATTGATAAGGCTTATCCAGTTAACGATTGTTTGCTGATGTGACAAGCTAATTCGACAAATTGAGCTTATCCACTCAACAACCGTTTGTTGATGTGGCGAGCCGACGTGGCTGATGAGGCTCATCCACTGAATAGTCCTCACCTGACCAGTCTAGCATTAGATAGATATCATATTCATGGAATACGATTCACTTTCAAGATGCCTTAATGGTGAAATGGTAGACACACGAGACTCAAAATCTCGTGCTAAAGAGCGGAGGACGGGTTACTCACATTTAATTTGATGGTCAGAGGCGAATTGAAAGATAAGAAGTGGTAATTAAGATACCCTGGAGAAAAAGAAAGATGTCTCCTACGTTACCCATAAGAGAGATGTCTCCTAAGTCTAGCATTCCTGGCCCACCAAGCGAAACCTGTGGTTTCTTGGTCATGACCAGCTAGAGTTAAATTTCCATTAAAGAGCATTTCCACATGGTAGTTACTCCTCAAGGAAAATAAGATTTTCATGAGGCTGATCCTAAGCCGTCATCCAAGCACGAATACCTTCATTTAAGAGAATATTTTTTATGTAGAAAATTTTAAATTCGAGATCTTCCATTACACGTATTTTTTGGGAAACAAAATCATAGGCACGTAGATTTAGAGCCAGACCAACTACCTCAATAGCACTCATCCATAAAGTTACGAGTACAAATAGCATACAGAAATGTAACCAACGTTTATTAGAAAAAATAATCTTGAAGATTTGGGACCAAAAATTATTGGCAGTAACCATTGAATAAGTCTCTTCGGCTTGAATTGGGTTAAAAGCACAAAATGATCTTCGAATAAAGTATTTCCTATGGTAGCATCATGAATTTAATAAAAAGCAGTAGGAACTAGAATGAACAATGTAGTAGTAATAAATGCGAGAATATTTACTTCTATAATCTCTTTTTTTTTTTTTACTTCACAATAACTCGGGCTCTAATCCCATAGAGATGAGAAATTGATTCATGTAAATTCAATGGGATGAATTGCATCCTGATGATATTGAATCGGATTAGTATTATGAATAACAATCTATCAAATAAATTCATCGTTGAGAATTGAATAGTATAACATAAGAAGATCCTTTACCTATACTCAATCTGAAAGAGGATTCTTTATTGGATCAGAAAATTTACATCCTTTTTCACTTTTTCTTTTCTATAAATAACTCATCCCTATCGTCTTCCCTATGTATTCCTCCTTCGTTATATTATACTTATAATACAATTATGAGGTATTATATGATTGGTATGATATTCTATGGATGACACACGAATCCAAAGAAAAGAGTAAGAGTGAGATGGAAAAAGGACGAATTAAGTAGGAAAAATCGATTATAATTCTAATGAATTTAATAAAAAAGAGTATTACTCGTTCTCCTCTTTTATTTTATTAGTATTTCTTCCTTTAAGTGGAACGGGAACTTGGCCCTATGTCTCTTATCCCTAAAGGGAGCAGATTTTTTCGAAAAAATTCATCTATTTTGGGTGGCTGGCAGCCTATATTTCTTGGTTTCAATAGGACTCCTTACGAGCATTGTTTCCATCTATTATTATCTAAAAGTAATTAAGTTATTAATGACTAGTCGAAATCAAGAAATAACTCCTTACGTGTGAAATTATAAAAGATCTTCGTTAAGATCAAACAATTCCATCGAATTGAGTATGACTGTATATGTGATAGCATTTATTATACCAGGAATATCAATGAACTCAATTCTTGCAATTGCTCAGGATACCCTCTTTTAGCTTCTAGATCTATTTATTAGTTCAAGATCCCTGTTACTAATTGGAATAAAAGAATTAGTAGATCTATTCCGCCCAAAATGGGAGTGGGCTGGGTTATGAACTTATAATTATGGAATCGGCTCGATCGTCAGATTATAAGTTCATTCTATACTAGATTAAACTGGAATAGGGTTATGTACATTCTTATTATGAGGATGAGTCATTCGAACGTATGTAAATAGATACTACATACCATATTCACTTATTTTCTTTGGGGGGCTTCTATTGAATCGAGAAATAGATTTGATTGTACATCTTTTTGATATATATATATATATATATATATATATATATACTCAGGATAATTCAAATCGAAGCAATTTGATGTCTGACTAAGGCCTATATGATATGACCAATCGATAGAAATACTCCAAC
>JBBUKS010000055.1:3782614-3793498 GCA_038050645.1 Hedychium gardnerianum | reverse complement strand
GATAGCAGTAGATATATCTCTTTAAATGGTAGTAGATATTGTTTTGTGATAGTAGATGATTACACTAGATATACATGAATATTTTTCTTGAAACATAAGGATCAAACTTTAGATACCTTGATTGCTTTTTGTAAAAGGATAGAAAATTAATGAAAAGAATCACAAAATAAATAAAATAAGAAGTGATCATGGAGGTGAATTTGAAAATGATAGATTCACAAGTTTTTCCATGAAAAAGGGATACAAACATGAACTTTCCACACCTAGGACACCTCAACAAAATAGAGTTGTTAAGAGAAAGAATAGAGTTTTACAAGAGGTCACTTGGAGCATGTTGAATGAATATTCACTTCATAGCTATCTATGGGCTAAAGCAATAAATACGACATGTTATATGCAAAATTGAACACTAAATCATAGATTCTTGGACAAACATCACATGAGTTATGGTTTAGAAAACCACCCACAATTAAACATCTTAGAGTGTTTGGATGTAAAGTATATATTCTAAATACCAAGATCACTTAGAAAAATTCTCCGCTAAGGCGAATGAGGGTATCCTTGTAGGGTACTCCAATCATAGCAAATCCTATAGAGTTTACAATAAGAGATCGAAAATAGTTGAAGAATCCTTAAATGTTGTTTTTGAAGAAAATTCATCATCAAATCCAACAAAGACAATCAATGTTGAAACACAACTTCAATTGGAAAAATTAATATTGAATGAGGGAAACGATCAAGAGGGAGAAAACCAAGAGAGTGAGAGAGAAAGAATAGAAGGGCCCACCACTTGAGCATGTGATGGTCACAACTCAAGAACCAAGATCCATTAGGACAAGTGTCAATCATCCGTTAGATCAAGTCGTGGGAGTCATTACACAAGGGGTGAGAACTCAATCATATTTTTGAGATAAAGGAAGTCAAATAGCTTTGATCTCCCAAATTGAACCAAAAACTATTGAAGATGCCTTACTTGATCTAGACTGAATTTTAGTAATGCAAGATGAATGTCTCAATTTGAGAAAAGTAAAGTTTGGGACTTAGTTCCTAGATCTGAATAAAACTCAATTATTGACACCAAGTAGGTTTTTTGGAACAAACCTGATGAGAAGGGAGTGGTTGTAAGAAATAAAGCTAGATTGGTGGCTAGAGGTTTTAATCAAGTAGAAGGGTTAGATTATGATGAAACATATACACTCATAACTCGATTGGAGTCCATTAGAATGATGTTGGCATTCGCTGCTCACAAAGGTTTTAAATTGTACCAAATGGTTGTGAAATCAATATTTTTCAATGGTTTTATTAAGGAAGAAGTTTATGTTGAGCAACCACCGGGGTTTGAAAATTCAGAATTTCCAAACCACGTATGTAGGCTTAAAAAGGCCTTGTATGGGCTAAAACAAGCACCTCACGCTTGGTATAAATGACTATCAACATTCTTAGTGTCTAAAGGATTTCATAGAAGACAAATTGATACTACATTATTTCTAAAAAATAGTGGAGATGATGTTTTTTGGCTCAAGTATATGTGGATGACATTATTTGTGGTTCCACAAACAAAGACTATTTAAATGAATTCATAAATTATATTTTTCCTAGGACTACAAATTAAGAAAACAAAAGAAGGAATATATATTCACCAATCTAAATATGCAAAAGAAATCTTCAAGAAATTTGAAATGAAAAATTCCAAAGAAATATCTACTCCTATGACCACTAACACAAAATTAGATAACACGATCTTGAAGGAAAAGAAGTTTATTCAAAATTATATCGTAGTGCTATAGATAGTCTCCTTTATTTCACGACTAGTAGGCTTGATATCTTGTTTGTCGTGGGTATGTGTGCAAATTATCAATCTTGTGCCAAGGAGTCACACTTATGTGCTGTCAAACGAATCCTTTGATACTTAAAGGGAACTAAAAACGTAGGATTATGGTATCCTAGAACTGAAACTTTTGATCTTATTGGATACTCCGATTCAGATTATGCCGGATGCAAATTGGATTGAAAGAGCACTAGTGGAGGATGTCAAATTCTGGGATCTTCCTTAGTTAGTTGGTCTAGTCATAAACTGTTTTGTAGTATTCTCCACAATTGAAGATGAATATATAGCTATGGGAGAGTGTGTATCACAATTGTTATGGATGACTCACACTTTAGAGGATTATAAACTCATTTACAAAAATGTACAAGTTCTTTATGATAATGTCAGTACCATAAACTTGACCAAAAATCCAGTTCATCATTCAAGAACAAAGCACATTGAAGTAAAATATCATTTTATATGAGATCATGTGGCTAGAGGTGATATTGTACTTAACTATGCTGAGGAAAAATCAAACTTAGCTGATGTTTTCACTAAAACACTTTCTGAAGCTAAATTTAGTTATCTACGATGGGAATTGGGGATGTGCTTAGTCGAATGAACTAACTATCCTTCATGATCACTCATGAAAAATGGACATCACAACAAAAAAAGAAAACATGAACTCAAATGCATCTCTCAAGAACCTACGGATTACCTTGCTTGTGTTTCTGAATAGATGGGGGAGAGATGTTAGGATCAACTTCTTATCTCATAATGCTTGTTATGATGCATTACTTTGAGCTAAAAGTTGAAAACTTATTCATGAATCATTAATTTGATCAATCATGGGGAAGATCGATACATACTTCACGTGTATTTGGTCTGAAGATCATGATTAGATATTTAAATACTGAAACACCCAACATAAGTTAAATCCTTATGAAATAGGACTTCCCATATTTGAGTGAGGAAATAAGTCCAAACCATCTGAAATCAAGCTAAAAAACCACTATCAGGCCTATCAGTCGATTGTGTCAGAAACATATTCGACTGATACATCAAAATCCTATTACTGTGAGTTTAACAAATGACTGATATTATTATCAATCGACTAATGAAAACTTTGGATCAACAACAAAAGTAAGTCGGAGACTCGACTGCTTAAAATCAATCAATTGATATGTCGAAATCTTGCTACTATGAGTTTAATAGTCGAATGATATTATTATCAATCGACTGATTATCTTCGGATTAGCCACAGAAGCAAGTCAGACTTGACTGTTTAAAATCAATTGACTGATACCTCGAAATCTTGCTTCTATGAGTTTAACAGTAGATTGATATTATTATTAATTGACTGATTAACTTTGGATCGACCACAAAAGCAAGTCAAAGACTAGATTGATTAAAATCAGTTGACTATCTTCAAACATTTGATTGAAACAAAGCAAGCTACCACGTGAAAGGGTATTTTTGCCAGCTTCGTTGGTCGATAATTCTGCAAACTTACCACGTTGGGAATCGACCCTTGCTCATATTTGGTGCATCTAGGGTTCAATCATCTAGCAACATAAATTTCAGCTCATTTTGGCACGCTACTTACATGCATAGATTTTTTGTTCCTATTGTTCAAACGTGATTGACATAATTACATTTTATTAGTTAGAGAAGTTAGTGTATTGTCATCATTCTATTATTGTTGGCTTACTCTCTAAATTTTATGACAATATATGTCCTATTGGAAACAATCTCATTTATAGGACTCATGTAGCTAAATATGACCTTAAATTTAGCCCAGAGAACCTTGGAACATTACTCGGTTGTCAGCCCGCTAAGAGTTCTTTTGTTTGCTATCCCTCCTATCTCGAGCCTCTTCCTACGAGTCCTTTGACCAGCTCACCATTAACTCCATGTATGAAGCATTTTATCATCATCCTAGACCACTTTGTCAGTGCATTTTTTTTTTGTTAAAGGTCTATTTACTCTTAACAATGTCCTTTATAAGGTTATTGTTGGGTTTATACTCCCCATTGTTACATGTGGTTTGGCCAAAGTAAGGATCAACCATCTCTTGTTGCTATATGTATTTAGGCATAGGTTAGATGTCAACATTGCTATCAATGTGTTTATTGCATTGTGCATTTTACCATGAGTATTCAGAAAAAGATTCACATGCCATTTGGTCACATCATTACATCATGGTTAGCATCCTTAGGCATAAACGTTACCAAGGGTGACGTCAACCCTTTGTCATAGACGTACTCTCGAATCGGTCTACATACTTTTTCCCTTACTAATATGTGGCCAAGAGATGGGATCATGGTTTGGATGCCCGGTCACGGTGATACTGATGCAACGACTTCGATTAAGTGAGAGCTGGAGGTACCTCAGCCTTCGGCACCTAAGTTGATGGACAATGATGATCATAGTGATTATCTCAAAGAGAAGCTTGAGGCTTTGGACACACGTGTTGAGGAGGTGGCTTTGACTATCAAGGAGCTGTGTTGGATGGTGCATGAGAAGCTAACTACTATTGTCGACGATCAGCTTGCTACTCAGTCTACTATTGCCTTGCTCTAGTCAACTGTTATCTCTTTAATGTAGATGTTTCAATCATGGACATTGGGACATCCACCTATGCCACCGCCTCTAGCTGCCGATGTTGAGTCTCCACACGTGTTAGACCCTGAGTAGGTTTTGTTGGTGCAGGGAGCACTAAATAATTGAACCTGAGTTTTAATGTTGACAAAGGTTCAAAGTTAAGGGTTATTGTGATCTAACGAGATTGATCAAGTGTGCAGGTAGCTCAACCAGAAAGTCTTAGTAAGACTAAGCAAGTGGAAGTCCTATTAAGACTAGGCAAGTGAAAGTCCTAGTAGGTCAGCTAGATCGGATACTAGGCAAGGTGGAAGTCTTAGCAGATCAAGGACAATATGTGGGAAGTCTAGATGGGTCAGTGGATAAAACGTCTAGCAGGTTGATAGGTCCATGAGAATTGAACATCAAAAAGAAGTCTTGGGGATCAGTGGTTCGGATGTTGAGTTGGAAGTCCAAATAGGTCTGGACGACCGAATGTTTGGCAACTCAGGTAAACTCTCTTGAGTGGAGAGAAAGGAAGAATGGTGAGGATGAGTTCCCATTGAGGGAATAGTAGGCATCAATTCGATCGAAGGGTTTCACTAGAAATCCTAGGTAGAGATTGGGACAAGTAGAACTATCCAACTTACTCATATTATATTATTATGGTAACTCTGTGGTGTAGGGACTTGAGATTTGTAAAGTGGCTGGAACCAGAGAACTCCGGGCGACTAGACAGGATATAGGCGATCGAAAGTTATCTAGGCAACTGGAGGTCCGGGCAACCAGAGAGTATACGGGCGACTAGAGAAGGATAAGTCACGACGGAGTAAGATCGGATGAAGACTAGCTCTAGGCGACCGAGGGCTATATGGGCGACTGGGAAGGGCTATAAAAGAAGCTGCGAACAACAACCTCAAAACACCACTCGCGAACTCTTTCATCATTCTCTTGCTCCCACCTTGCTCCAGAAACGCCGATGCTACACCGGGATGCTTTTCTGATAACCACCCTCTACTCTTTACCTATTTTGTTGTCGGTATTCATATTTGCTTTTATTCATTTTTTAATACTTGATTCTTAAGGAATGGTAAACCTGTTACCATTCTCATCTTTTGTAAAAGACAAATCCCATCTCCAAGTTGTTATTCAGAGATGGAGATTTTTAGTAGATTGCCCATCGGAAGAAGTTAACGACTACAAGCATTGGACTAAGAACATGGGCTATAAACCAAGTAAAAACAAACATGTCTTTGCTATGTTTTATTCCGCTTCATACTTAGAAAAATATGAAAAAGCGACACACGCTATTCACCTCCCTCTAGCGCTCTTTTCGATCCTATAATTTGTATCAGAGCGGGGTTGCTATGAATTGGTACACCTTTTTTTCTTCAATTTTTTGTTTATTTTTTTCTTGTTTGTTTCTTTCCCGCATTACTTATCCAAGACTAAGTATTGGTATAGTTGTTTTTCATTTTTTCCAAGGGTGGTTGTTTTAATGGCCCATTAAGAAGGCTACAGCACAGCCCGACCGCCTCTCTTCTCTTGCGAAGATTTTGGCTACTGGAAGGGTCGGATGGAGTACCACTTGAAGACCCAAGTGGAGATGTGGATCGTGATCCAAACATGATTCACACTCCCCACCAACTAAGAATGTGTACCATTCGATTGAGACAAATGGGACAACCCCTACGAAGAAAAAGATCGAGGTCGACGCTAAATCTACACATACTCTCCAATGTGGCTTGACCAAAGAGAAGCTCAACCGAGTCAGACCATTCAATAATACAAAGGATCTCTAGCAAAAATTGATTGAGATTCATGAAGGAACCTTTGACGCTAAGGTATGTAAAAGAGATATATGTTTTTGAATAAATTATATAACATCAAAATTCAAGATAGAGATCGGCAAGTCAACTTCACGCAAAAATTCAAGACATTCTCAATGGACTACATGCAATTGGACAACAAGTGAAGAATCACGATGTAATAAGGTACACGTTGAAAGAATTTCCAAGAAACACTTTATGGACATCAATGGTCGATGCTTATAGGGTTTCTTAGGATCTTTCAAAAGTTAAATTCGACAAAATATTTTTTGAATTCAAATTGCATGAATAATCTAATGCTACTCTTGTCGATAAAGGTATTGTGTCCTCAAGGGCATGGTTTAGTGGTAAGTGTTTGGGATAAAGATGTAGAGGTCGCGGGGGCGAGGGGGGGGGGTCAAATCTCACAGAGGGTTTCATCGCCTCTGACGACCCCTGCCCAGGAACTTGCCACTTAGGTTTCCTTGCTTTACCTCCCTCCCAAATGTAGTGGGCAGCTTGGGGGCCACTCATGTTGCGGTTCCACATTTTTTTAGTCTAGAAAGGTATTACTTTGATTGCAAGTAAAATCAAGACTAAGGAGCCAAAGCCCAAGTCTTGAACTGAACCCGAATATGAAGATGAGTCGATTTAGAAGACGATGAAGTGATCACCTCAGAGCTAGTCAATCTAGTTTGAAAGCTATTCAAGAAGAGGAAAGGGTTCACCAAACACGATGTCAAGAAGGTGATCCAAGTAAAGGCTAAGTAGTCAGGTCCAAACTAAACCACAAAAAGCAAGTCGAAATAATTTGATATGGATGCAACCAAAAGGGGCACTTCAAGACGGAGTGTCCAAATATGAAAGACACTAAGAAGGAAAGAAGGTGCTAAAAGCAACCTGGGATGAGTCATCGTCAAAAGTCGTACAAGGAAGAACAAGCTTAAGAGAGCTTCTTGGCACTAACAATAAGAGAACAAGTGGCCAAGTTCGAGTCCGAGCCGGAGTCTAGATCTGAATCCTAAACTAAGTTTGAGAGAAGCCACGAATCCATATCAGTTTCAAATGATCCAAAAACTGAGGTAGACTCTCCCTTAGTTAATAAATTATATTCTTTAATTTATGATCTGACTCAAGAACTAGCCAAATCCAATGTCCGGTCAAGTCACTCCAAAAGGAGGTAAAAAGCCCTTAAGCAGGAGACTAACCCAAGTTCTTTAATTGAACAAGTTCAAAATGGAACTTCAACTCAAGTCCAACCACTCGAGGAAAAAAAATCACGTTGAAAATTCAAGTTAAAGAACATAAAGGGTCATTGGAATGATTCACTTCGGGCTCTAAGTACCTTGATATGATACTTGGAAATAAAAGGGTCATATGCAATCGATCCGGACTCGGATACAATGCCTTACCTATCTTTAGTAAATTGAAATGCAAGAAACTGAGTCCAAGCATGGTTCCCTAAATCAAGATTGGGTAATCAAGTTGGATCAAATCAATATTGGATCCCTAAGAATCAGATTCACTACCTTGATAGACTGTATCATGGCTATGATTCAGGGGGAGCCAATAGAAAAATAATTTTTGCTATTAGATAAATTTGCATGCTTGATTAATTTACTACTTTTATTATGCATGCTTATTTCCTGCTTAACTTAGAATGGTTAGATAAGGATATAAACTTAATTGTTGCCCAACATAGTACCAGGGTGGGGCGAGATGATAGTATGTTAGGAAAGCTTGATCTAGGTGGTTAGGTGGGGTAAGGAGTACTCTGCTTGGTTTACTTAGCTGGGTGGAATTGACTAAAGCTACTTTGCCACATCCTAGACTAGTTAGACCAGTGTTTTCAATAGATTAATTAAGTGTTCAATTTCTCGAATCAGCTTTGTCATAGAAAGTGATCGTTGCTCCAATACCCAAGAAGGCCTCTGTGCCTTGCCACGACTTGGAAGCTAAGACTTGAAATGTGCACTTAACTGATCAATGGTTAAACCTGAATCTAACTCAAGGTCAATCAATCCTTAGAACTCAAACTAAATTAAGAAAAGATAAAATTGACAACCATCTCATAAAAAATGCAGAGGATGAACATGTTTGACAATCTAGAATGGGTGAGATGGAAAATAAGTAGTAATCAGTCAACTTATTTTAAAATCCAATTGAGTTGGATCCAGATCAAATATCTTATGTGTAGGAACATAAAGATTTGAACCAATGAATGTTTGATAGTGGATGTTCCAACCACATGACTAGAGATAGACTGAAATTTATCGAATTGAAACTCATGAACCTAGGATCGGCAGCATTCAAAAATAACAAAAAACTTAAGGTAATCGGAATAGGTAATATTGAATTAAGTTCTGATTTCATTATTCATAAAGTCCTTTTAGTTGATAAATTTGAGTTCAATTGTGTGACTCTAGTTATTTAGTAACCTTTTAAAATTTTGAATGCTTGATTACAAACATTGGAAACCCTGAAATAACACTTAAAGGAATTAGAAAAAAAAACATTTACACAATTAATCTACAAAGCTTCTCACTTCAGTGTCTACTAACACAACAAGAGGAAACTAAGTTGTGGCACAGGAGACTAGGTCACACTCACCTAAGACTCATTTAAAAAATTAGTCAAAATGGCTTAGTTAGAGGTCTACCAAAGTTAAAGCACTTAGAAAATACAATCTATAATGCCTGTCAACAAGGAAAATAGACCAAATCAAACCACAAATTAACTAACCTAAATCGAACCAACTCAATACTTGAATTCCTACACTTAGGCCTGCTTGATTCCCATGGGGATAAGTCACTAAGAAAAAACCAATACTACTTAGTAATAAATGATGACTATTAAAGACTTACATGGGTAAAATTCTTAAAACATAAACATGAAACATTTGAAAATTTTAATAACTCGTGTAAGTTAATAAAAATGAAAATGTAGGATCGAGTGCACATGAGAGGGAGGGGTGAATCACGTATTTTAAAACTTTTCTTTTCCGATTTTAAAAATCTTTTGGAAACTTTGAATACGCAGCGAAAAAGCAGAAAAGAAAGCACACGTTCAATTTTTACTTGGTTCGTAGCCCCGGCGGACTACTACTCCAAGGCCCACGCCCCCTGGGATGTTTCCGACGGGCAATCCACTAAACGTCTCCTTCAAAAAATCTTTGGACGAAGAAACTAAATATACAATGAAAGTTGGTGTAACAACACTACACCAACTAATGCAATTAACAAGAATTGGAAAAAGTACAATAAATTTTTTATCGACAATAGTAGAATCTGAGAATTGTAGTTTGTGGTCGGTATAGTTCTTCTGCAACGTTTGGACGTAGTGAAGTCGTAGCAGAGGAAGGATGCAGCAAAATGATTGCAGAAGCTTGTTTTTTTTCTTGTACTTTGAGCTTCGACACCCCTCTTTTTATAATGAAGGTCAACCTAATCCGATCCACTGATCTTGGGATCAATTTTCACGATTCAAATTTTATCGGTAGACTGATCCTCCATGATTGGTCGACTGATCCTTCTGAATCAGCCCAGCTTCTCATCCAGATGTTGTCTCTTCGGGATAAGATTTGTGTTCGGTCGACTGATCTTCTAATTCTCCCTTAGCTTATCTGGTCCGATCAACTCGCTGATCTTAACCCATAGTTCGGTCGACTGAACCTCTCTGTTCGGTTGACTGATCCTCTGATTGATCTAATCAACTTGTTGATTTTCGGTATGTTTGGTCAACTAATAAACTTGTTCGATCGATCGAACAAGTGTAAATTCCAACCGTGCAAAATCTTAGTCTTCCTGCAACACGGAGTTAGAATAAATACAATAAATACATGTAATTATGACTTAAATCCGGTCTTACCACGACTAGGATTTAATCATTGTCTCAACTTAGAGTTCTACTTTGGATCTAAGTTGGACCAGCACCTAAGTCCCTACCAGGGACCCATTCTTACTGGATTTGCTCCTCCAGTTTCTTACCTTACTTACCATTTGCCGAGTAACTTCCTCAACGTCTGATCTCCGACCCACAAGGTCTTCCTGCTGGAATCCCACATCCCGACTTCAACCAATCGTTTGGTCCTCCCTAACCCGGCTGGACTTCCTGCCAACTATCTGGTCCTCTCTGATCCAGCTGGACTTCCTACCAGAATCACACATCTGGACTTCTGCTTTGGTGTCTGACCCTCTAGATTCATCAAGTCAGTCAACCTTGCACACTTAGCTCAACTTGTTAAATAGTAACACCCTAACTTTAACTTGTTGTCATACATCAAAACATAGGATTAGACTATTAGTGTAAACTACACCAATAATCTCCCCCTTTTTGATGTAATGACAACCTAGGTTAAAGTTAGAAAAAGCCCTTTTTTGGCTAAGTAAAACAATAAAGTGTAAAATACTAAAGATTTTTAATTTAAGTTTCTTTTGTAAAAGGGTTATATTTGGATTTTTTTCTTAACTTAACCTTTTACTCTCCCCCTTTGCCATACATTAAAAAATGTGACCATGTAAAGAATAAATCGACAAGGAATTTGTCACGCCCCAAGAGGGTATTTATCCAACGAAAATCGGACAGCACCTCCCCTGTACAGCGGACAATATCTTGCTACATAATACATCAAATACCCCACACGGGTATATATCAACATACAAAACATAAAAACAAACCACAACCACGCAG
>JBBUKS010000055.1:3755939-3775948 GCA_038050645.1 Hedychium gardnerianum | reverse complement strand
GTCGACTCCCAAATAAATTGAACTCTTTAGTCAACTAAAGGTAGGTAAGCCTCAATTTACTCAAGGATCCTTTTTGTCCACGCAATCTGCATTATGACTTCTATGTGCTCCCATGGATATGAATATGGATATGTTCAATTGATAATAAATTTATTATAATAAAATAAAATTTAATTTTTCATAAATATATATTTTTGAAGAAAAAAAAATCTCTCATTCTTTAATTATTTAACAATCAATTATAAATAAATCTCATGATTTATTTCCTTTTATACAACTTAGAACGGACTATAAAAAATATTTAGAAAGTATAATAATCTTTCACCATCATTATGAACTTCTATGTACATTCTCTAGAGTATAAATATATTTTTTTAATTAGTACAAGGTATTCAAAATTTTGAACTGATTAATTTTAAAAATGATTAATCTAATCTCATATAAGTTTATCATCGATGATTAAGATAAATCAAGAGATATTCTTAGTGGTAGTTTGTCAAACAAGTCAACTCGTAGCAAGACGGGTTGGCCCACTAGAAACCCATCATATGACGGGGCAGGAGGGCGACCACCAGACTGAAAAATCTCTAACCCAATTCAAGAAGGATTAGGTGAATCAACTCATGAGTCTGTTAAAAAAATTAGGAGAAAATTAAAAATTTTAAGTTTGAATTATGATTTTATACAAGTTAAATCCACGAGTCCATTAAGTTTTTCCTTTAATTTTAAATTTTGAAAAGAAAAAAAGAATTCAATCCGCGAGCCAATCCAAATCCGTCACAGGCCGACTCGTGGGGTGCTTAGGCGGGTCGGCTCGTCTCGATCCGTTTTTAAATGGATTGATAAAATTTTAACTCAATTTGCTTAAATTGTTTGATAAAGCGGGTCAACCCAAATCCTCCACGAGCCATATTTAGGCGGATCGGCCTGCCTCGACCCGTCTTAAAATAGATTGATAAAATTTTAACTCAATCTACTTAAATTATTTAATAGGATGGGTCAATCTGATGAGTCTAACTTAAATTGACGGCTCTATTTATTTATTTATCCTGATAATCTATTTTCTTATGTTTGTTAATATATTTTTTTTATAATTTAGTGTAGTTTTATATATATACAGAGAGAGTTCTGTTAGTTTGCACACTTTATTTTGTACAATCATGGACACCTGCTGAGATGGCCACCTGCATATCATTGATCAAAAAATATGTGATATGATCAATGATCAGAATTATGTCACCTCAGCAGGTATACATGGTTGTGCAGGATAAGATGTGTAGGCTATCAAAGCTCTATATATATATATAATATTTTTTTCTTTAATAAAAAAAATAAAATATTAATCAAGATAAATTTTTATTAATATTTTTTAATTTATTCTAGCGATTTAAATTTTTTTATAAAATTAAATCGATGATTCTAAATTTAATATTATTAATTAATTATTTTTTTAACCAGTAATTAATATGTCCAAAGTCCTTGGAAAGTACGTTTGGTTAGGTTTAGACTAAAAGATATTTATTGTGGAGATTTACTCTAATTAACAATTAGTGCAAGTGCTCAATTATTGCAGCACGCATGAGAGAGACATGCACAGCGAAATGTTAAAGTCTTTTACTTAATGAGTGATCCACTCAAAGTTGGAGATGGTAGAAACATCAACATTTTGAGGTATCTCATTTCGCATACCTAACTTTTGTTTTTAGGTATCAAAATCACACAAAGCATTCTCCTCTTTTTACTATTATCAAAAATTTCTTTCTCTTTTTTTAAATTATTTTTTACTCATTCAAAAATTTATTATCCTCGATTTATACTATCAAATTCATATATAAAAATATGAATATATTAAAAAGATTTTAAATCCATCAGTTAATTTTATTCAAAATTAAATGATGAACCTAAAATTTTTTAAATCACTTCAAACGAAAATCAATATACTTCTAAAAGCCTTCTTAATATATTTATGAGGTAAATTAAGAACATTAAAAATTTTAATTTATAAAGACTTGATAAAATTTATTATAAATTTAGGATAATAATATTCACTAATCAATATCATCAATGAGTTCTAAAAAATTTTATTTAAAAAATATTAAATTTTAAAATAGTATAGATCGTTACAAAATTAATTGATGAACTTAAAAATTTTAAATTATTTAAAATCAAAATTAATATATTGTTAAAATCTCTTTAATATTTTAAAATGTCTAAATCAAATTCTTACTAATTTTTTTTCCAGTGTGAAAATAACTTGATCCCATCATTGAGGTTGCTGAAACAATTTCAGTGGCTGAAAAAAGTTTTGAAACATAATTGTCAACAACTTCTTATTTTGTTTTCCATAACAATTATTGAAGCAAAGTCTACGAAAGAAAATAAATTAAAGATCAGCCTTTTATATAAGAAATTAAATTATCTATTTATAATTTAATCTCTAATTATAATGTATTTATATATATAAAAAATTGAAGTATATAATTATAAAATATTAGATCTTTATATCATCTGTTATAAATATGTTTTAATTTATTTGGATCATTAATAATTTTTTTTATAAAATTAAATGAATGAACGCGTTTCAACATACTCAATATCTTTGCAAAAACTTTCCATCTGAATACTCAATAGTTTCAATCGTTAAATTTGATATTATTTAATTAATTATTTAAATAATTGTGGCAAAAAGTGAAACGCTCGCCCCAGCGTCCCCGCCAGTTCGTCCCAGGATCAACACGGAGGAGGTAAATCACGGGGACTAGTCTAGCCAGCCCGAACAATGATTAATGCACCAGAGGTGTAATTATTGATTGTATTCGTGAACTGACAAGGACACATAATGTACAATAGTACTATGCAATAAATTGATTGAACACGTTTTAAAAAAACTTTCAATCGGCGCAGATAATTTTTCCTCCGATATAAAAATAGATCTAAAAATATTAATAATTTAAATGAATTATTATTATTTTTTTAAAATTTATTTTAATGATCAATAATATTATAATCAATGATAAATTTTCATAAAATTAAATATTTAATTGGTTTAAAGAGTTAGAGATCCAGATATTATTAAAAATATATATATTTACGGTCTCTGTTCAGATAGCGAGGTGACGAAAAAAAGAAAAAAAGTGAACACCAAAATTCTACTGTTGTGAAAAGTTTTTCCTCTTAATAATCATATATTTAATTTATATTAATTAATTTTAAAATAATCAATTTAAATTTATAAAAAAATTATCGATCATTAAAATAAATCAAAAAATATTCATAATAATTTATCAATTTAATATTTTTAGATCAATCATTTATTAAAAAAAATACATTCATTAATTTACCGAGGATGAAATTTTATTCTAAAATATTTAAAAAATTAAAAAAATACCTTACAATTATCCTAGGACAAAATAACGATCATAATCAAATTCAATATTTTTTTTATCAAGTATTTAAATTTTTAACTTAATTAATGATCAATTTAATCTTATAAAATTTTTATATCAACCATTAAAATAAATAACCTAACCAAACAATGAAAAGATCTCGGATCGGGTATCAGTCTTTCGATTGATGAGTTTGGTTTCGTAGCCATTACACGTGATCACATTGAAAATCACAAATTAAATCTTACGGAGTTGTATAAAAATTGGATCGAATCTCTGTGTTGTCGTAACTATATTTATACAACAGTGTTCCGAGTAATAATGTAATAATTAAATCATAATTAAATGATTTAAGATTTGAATTTTATGATATATTATAAAAAAAAATAGTAAAAAATAAATATTTAGTGATTTGATAAGTCTCTATTAGTATTTTTTGATTTATTCCGACGGATAGTGAATTTTTTTTATAAGATCGAATTAATCGTCTCATATTCGATGTTATCCGATTTAATTAATTATTATTATTTTATATATTTATACAATATATGCCCGAGATAACAGTGAAATAATTACTTTATTCAATGAATAATAAAATTTTGAATATTTGAATATTAATTACAACGTATTATATAGATTTTTTTAATAAAAAATAAATTTAAAAATATTAATTATCTAGATAAATCTTTATTAGTATTTTTAATTTATTCCGATGATCAATAATAAATTGATATGAGATCAATTATTTTAAATTCGATATTATCTAATATTTTTTTTATATTTATACAATCACAAGAATTAAAAGGACGCTTCATAATATTCTTATTTGAAATTTAAAGCGTATGTAAAAATTATCGAGTAATTATTATAATATATAATAATTTTATATTATAGTATTATAATAATTATTTAAAGTAGATTTTATAATAATTTTTATATATTATATTATGATTAAATTTTAAATATGATTATATCAAAATATTTTTTATAAACTTAAACAAAAAAATATTTTAAATTAATTAAAATCACTTTAAAATAATTACAATAAATATTTAATAGTTTCCTATATTATAGAGTAATTTTTATATTTTATAACAGTTATTATAATTATAATAATTTTAGATAAAATATATTTTTAAAAAAATATATATGATGATATACCTTTTTAATTATTTGTTTATAAATTATGCATCATTAAAAGGACGAACGAGGTTTCAAATTAACGAGGATTCAATTTTCACACCGCACAAATACATGTGTTGATGTTGACTGTCCACATTTGTGCATCATTAATTATATATATATATATATATATATATAATAATATATTACGTGATTCATTTATATACAGTGATAAAAATATTTTTATCAATCCACTGGAGATAAATTATAGGAGCTAATTTATTAATCTGGATAATGACTAATACATCAAGAAAAATAGATGACTCATTTATCCATGGTGGCACGCTCACCCTCAGTCTCCCGTCAGTCCGTTCCAAGACTAACACAAAAGAAGTAAATCATGGAGACTAGTCTAGTTAATCTGAATAGTGACCAGTGCATGAGAGAGAACAGTAACCTGACTACTAATCAGGATTTGACTTTCAAATCTCGTGATGACAATACCCCATGTACTAACTATCAATTTATCCCGTAGAGACGATGACTCATCTATCCACGCTGGCAACGACTCATCTATTCATTATGGCAACACCCCTTGCCCCCCTTATGCACTAGTCACTGTTCGGGCTGGCTAGACTAGTCCCCGTGATTTACTCCTCCGTGTTGGTCCTGGGACGGACTGGCGGGGGCGCTGGAGGCGAGCGTTTCGTCTTTTGCCACAATTATGGCAACACCTCATGATTTGATTCATGCATCTCAATTGTTAAGTAAGTTATTTTTATTTTTTTAAAATCAATTTTTTTTAAATATTAAATCTTAAATATTATACCCCAAATATTATATATCTTATAAACACTTTAAAAAAAATTTGTTATAATTTTTTTAAACTTGAAATCATTGAATTTTAAAAATAAAATCTTATTAATTTAATCCTGAAATAAACAAAAATAAATTAAATTATTATATATATTTTGATTCAACATCTCGAACAATTTCACTTAACTCACTGTCGCGGATGAGTCACGTGATCTAAATCGTACGATATATCAATTGTTTTTTATTTTATATATATATATATATATATATATATATGATTTATTAGATTTCTTATTTATTTAATATTTTAAAAACTCATAACTTCTTGATTGCACCTACTTAGAATTCCAAGTAGGATAAGTCTTAGTTCAATTTGCCTCCCTAATATACTCTACTAATTTATTAGAGGTTGGTTGGGTTTTGTGTAGCCTCTCATGGTTGCAACTCAGCTGTGGATTTTTCCCCTGTTCGCTGCTGCGTTCGGTGCGCTTGCCCTGGCAAGGCTAATAGCTCCAAGCTCCGGCAGGACCAGTGTACCTTCTCTGACACTCTTTTCACATGTATGAAGTTTCTGTGCAGCAATTAACCATGGCTTTCTGTAGTTTTCATGTAGGAGATTGCTGTACTGCTAGTCGGCCAAGGATCTGAGCGTTGTTACTCTTAGGTTAAGCTCTAAAAATCCTTTCTTTCTTTCAAGTTTGGTTCGATTAGGGTATGTGTCGAGCAATGGGCACAGATGCCCAGATTCATGAAGAAGATTCAAGAGAGCAGCACCTCCGGAAGCAGCTCGCTGCTGCTGTGAGGAAGATCCAGTGGAGTTACGCAATCTATTGGTCCATCTCCAGCAGCCAACCAGGGTAATTAAAGTAGTTTCTGCTAAAGTTCCTTCCTTGATTTTTTTTTTAAATTTTTGTAGCTTTTCTACCTAAAGTTCCTCTTTTTGATGATTTTGCTGTTTCAAATTCACTCCTTTGTTTAGGGTTTTGGCATGGACTGATGGGTTCTATAATGGTGAAATCAAGACAAGGAAGACTACACAACCCACAGAAATGAATTCAGACCATATTGGCCTCCAGAGGAGTGATGAGTTGAGAGAGTTGTATGAATCACTCTCGGCAGGTGATAGCAATCTTCACAATAGAAGGCCTTGTGCTTCATTGTCCCCCGAGGATCTCACCGATACCGAGTGGTATTACTTGGTTTGCATGTCCTTCACCTTCACTATAGGGCAAGGGTAATGATGTTCTTCATCAGTCATGGATCTCATTGTTCATCTGTTATTTGTCATCATTATGTGAAGCATTTCTCTGTTTCGACTTTCTTTTGGTGTTCAGATTGCCTGGTAAAGCGTTCGCGAACAATCAGTATGTGTGGTTGAACCATGCTCAGTTTGCGGATTGCAAGATTTTTTCGCGATCTCTACTTGCAATGGTGGAAAACATAGATCACTGAACAAGTTCTTTAAAGTTCTAGTTTAGTCAGTTCCATGATTACATTACTTGTAAGGCTAACATTTGGTTACTCTTTCTCTTTTGATATGTTGCTCCTGTTTTCTTTGCTGGGTGGTCTGTCGTACGCCATCCAGAGTGCATCTATTCAGGTACAAAGCACTCTCGTTCGATATCAAACTTGTAGCTACTACACTTGACATCTTACATACCTTGAACTTGAGCTTTCCATGTTAAAGTATCATGTTGTTAGAAGAATCTCATGAATTTTTAGCAAGTCGTTATAACTTCGATTTCTCAATATTCCATTCACAAGTTTGCCTCTTGCAGACTGTGTTATGTATCCCTTTCATGGATGGTGTGCTGGAGTTTGGTACAACTGAATTGGTGAGTTTCGATTCAGTTTCAGTTTGATACTTTGAGTTTGCCTTTCCAATTTGGGTTTATTTAACGCGACTATCTTTCTTCGATATGAAACAACTTATTGAAAGATTTTGGAGGATCCAGCTTTAGCTATGCAAACCACAAATCTCTTTTGGGAGCTACCAGTTCCAGTTTGCTCTGAGCAATCTATATCCACTCCTGAAATGGCCAAAATGACCGCTACCGATCAAGTTATTCAAAATCAAAATCTCGGTGAAGATTTAGACAATTCTATGGTTTTGGAGGATGAACATTTGGTCATAGAAAGCCCAAATCCATTGGAGATTCGTCCGGTGCATTTTCCTTTTGCTCTTCATTCGTATGTCGCTACAAAGGACAAGGCTGAGAAACTGCATTTCGATATCTGTGAAGAACTAAACATTGGTTCTCCTGGTGATGGCTCGAATGAGGATCTGCTCGAACTAAATGGGCTAAATTGCCTTCATGGTTCTCTAAACTCAAATGAACAAGAATCATTGTCCTTTGTCGATGCCCAACGGCTTCTTTCTTCGACCAATAAGGTCCAAGTCGGCGATGATTTACACTATGTGAGGACTCTTACTAGGATTCTATGCAACTCGAAACAGGTAAAAACATGTAGCCTCCTTAACAACTCAATGATAGCAAGCAAAATGCTGATGGATGTTTGTTATTGTCGTCGAAACAGGTAAATTCAGTCCCATGCTTCTCAAAGGTCTCTCACAAATCAAGTTTTATCGTCTGGAGAAGAGGTTTGAACAGCACAAAACCATTCAATGGCACACCGCAAAAGCTGTTGAAGAAGATTATAATCAATGGAGAATGGTTACTCAATGGCAGCTTTCTGAATTGCCAAGAACAAAACGGTTTACCGGAGAATCTATTGAAGCAAGGACAGCCACACGCGACCCGTGTTTTGTCGGAGAGAAAGAGAAGGGAGAAGTTGAACGAGAAATTCGTGGTTTTGCAATCGTTGGTTCCTTCCATTAGCAAGGTGATCCTATAGCTTTCTCAAAGCCTCCATTTGTATTTCGTTATCGATAAACTAAAAGCATTCATAACAATATAGCTATACTGAGAAGTCAAATTGTTGCTCCATCTTTCTTCATTAGGTTGACAAGGCATCTATCCTTGGCGATGCAATTGATTACCTGAAAGATCTCGAGAAAAGAGTGCAAGAGCTAGAATCATGCCAGAAGTCATCGGAGGAACTTCACACTGAAGACAGAATCAAGCATCCTGATGATGTAGCAGAAAGAACATCTGACAACTATGGCAACAAAGAGATCACCATTGTTGGCAAGAAGCCCTCGGCACACAAGCGTAAAGCTACTGATCTCCTCGAAGCAGAAGGTGAACACCACTGGGTGCTATCCAAAGAAGGCCCTATCGATATCAATGTTACCTTCAACAAAAAAGAGGTTGCAGTGGTGATGCATTGCCCCTGGAGGGAATGCCTGTTGCTCGAGATCGTCGAATCTATTGGCAATTTCCACTTGGATCCTGTCTCAATGCAGTCCTCGATCGCCGATGGCGCGCTTGCTTTAACGATCAAATGCAAGGTAAATGCAGTGGATTACATTGTGTAGTTTTCACTTGGATCACTGATTGATTGCCTTTTGGTGTCTAATGCAGCTCAGGAGCACCACTGAAGCCTCACCAGGGATGATAAAGACAGCACTGCAGAGAGTAATAGGTAAATGCCTGTAATGGTGATGATGATTTGAGCACTAGAGAATGATCTGTGAGAACTCTGAGTAACATGTCTATCAATTTCGAATTGCCGCCCTAAACTAGATCGAATGAGCCACATGGTTTACGGTCGATCGAATCGTTTACGATGCACATAGTTGACGATGACCTACATATACTTCAATTCGAGGGGGACCAACATTGGAAGGAGTAAATGATCAAAGTGAAGGATTGTCAATCCTCATTGAGATTAGGCTATAGCATATGAATCAACAAAAGATTCAAACGTTCCAACATAGGATTCTATCGAAGATCTACACCAAATATGCGAAATC
Organism: Hedychium gardnerianum; assembly: GCA_038050645.1. Classification (NCBI taxonomy): domain Eukaryota; kingdom Viridiplantae; phylum Streptophyta; class Magnoliopsida; order Zingiberales; family Zingiberaceae; genus Hedychium; species Hedychium gardnerianum. Next base: position 3,766,747 of record JBBUKS010000055.1, on the reverse strand, counting down.
TAAAGGTAACGGATTATATATAATGTTAAATTATTATTATTATTATTTTTATTTCTTTTACCTACTAAACCTTGAATCTAAACTTTAAATCTTAAAAAAAAAACTATTTATTTTTTTAAAAATTTAACTGCTCACTAGGTATTCATAGATGAGTGAGCAAAGATAACATGATACAGATAGTCCATAAATGGACGTGCAAATAATAAAACTCATATAAAAATGTTATCATGTTCATCCATCTTAATTTTTTTTTAAGATTTAATGTTTAGATTAAAAAAGTGAATATTTAAATAATAATAATAATAATTTAATACTAAGTGTTTATGGATTATCCATCAAATAGTGTGCAAGATAATCATGAGTAGTCCATCAATGTTAATGATAATATAAATTTGTGATTAAAATATCAAATTAAATCAATGGGCTTATCTATGATGACAAATCTATGTGTTATTAATTAACATATCAACCCATATAATGGAGACTAAATTCATGATACTACTAAAAAGATTGCATTAGATGGTAGAATAATGTCAATGATAATAGATAGATATTTTCTTTATAGAGGTATTATTATATTATAATAAATCGAGAAAGTATCTTTCCCTTAATTAGAAACAAGTTGCTGATAAATTGTAAGAAGACAAAAATACCCTTTGGGGATATAATAATTACAATTTAACTCGGGCCCGATTAATTGGTAGAGAATCCTCCAACCCGAACCCGTTAGTTGAATTAACGGATCTTGTTTATTTAAAAGGGTTCGGAAGGAATCAGGGAATAGAATTTCTCTCGCTAAACCCTTCGCTTACAGGGAGCAGCAGCTTCTCGCCGACTTTGCTCGAGAGAGATCGAAGGGCAGCGATGGTGAGCAAGAGGCAGAAGGAGGCGCGGAAGAGGTTCGAGGAGGCGAATCCCCGACCGGAGGATGCCACCCCTTCGATCCCCAAGGCGGAGAAGGGGACGAAGAAGAGGAAGGAGGGCGGCGGCTTCTGGAAGAAGAGCGGAACTTCAGCTCTGAGGAAGCACCCGCTCAGGGTCCCGGGGATGCGTCCCGGAGAGAGCTGCTATATCTGCAAGTCAACTGGACACATCGCCAAGCTGTGCCCCGAGAAGGCCCTATGGGAAAGGAAGAAGGTATCCTCTTTTTTTTTCCCCCCTTGTTTAACCTAACTTCTCATCTTCATTTGTTTTTCCACGATGTTGGGCCAGAAATTATTGAAAAATCTCTGCTTTTCGAAAGGCATTTAGAGCAGTCACAATAATGAATCATGTTCTTTACAGATATGTTTGCTTTGCCGACAGCGGGGACATAGTCTTAAGAATTGCCCAGAGAGTTACGGCACTAATGAGAAGAAAATGTGTTATAACTGTGGAGAAGTTGGGCATTCACTTTCGATGTGTCCACTGCCCATTGAAGATGGTAATTGTCTGTTCATTTCTTTGCTTAATACGTGCACTAGTTGTATGCAATCAAATGACTTAATCAGCTTGCTTGCATTAACTTCTTCCAATGTCCAAAAAAAAAAAAATAACAGTGAAAAAACTTGTAGATATTCTGAAGTGACTATGACATCTAATTTGTAAATTTTCAAGTAGAAATTGATGATTCTTTATTTAATATATGAAGGAAAAACTTGATTCCAAGCTCTAAACATTATATACTGTTTTTTTTATTGTTCAAGGCTATTATTGCAGCAAGTACAATGGTAAAGATAGAATTGCTTGTGAAGTAATATGGGAATTGTTACATGGACAATTTTGTGTGAAGAAAATGCCCATGGAAAGTTGCAGTTCTATCCTGTCTTTGTATTTTTAAAGTCTCTTAAACATGTTATTTTGGAAACTTAGTTTGTACCAGTAACAATTGCATTTGAAATTTTATACTAATTGCTTATGCTGTAGTTATTTCTCCAATCTAATTCTGTTTTAGGTCAGTAAGCTTAGTGTTTGTTATACTAATATCGAGGAAATAGTTTGTTCCCTAGATATTTGATTTCATAGAAAAAACTGAACCCTATGATTTTGTTGCCTTAGTACTAACATATTTTGATTTCATACTTTTACGTGAAAATCTTTTGATTATAGGGGGAACAAAATTTGCAAATTGCTTCATCTGCAAAGAACAAGGGCACTTGAGTAAGAATTGTCCAAAAAATGCACATGGAGTCTATCCAAAGGTATGCGTACTAATACTTCCATGGGACAAGAAAGAAATATACACATCAGGCAATAACTAGATGAACAGGTAGTGGCAATATAATATGCAGGCAATTCATTAGTGTGGTCATTGGAGTCTAAAAAAGAGTTTGAAACTATGATTTTAGGAGAAAATATTGCTTGACAAAACTCTTTAAAAAATATTGTCAGTTCATTCATTTAAAAAGGAAAGGGCTTTATTTCGCAAAAATTCCACTTTGTTTCTTATACCTCACTACTATTTTTTACTTAGTCTTTGTATTACCTAGTCTAATGACCTAGTTTTTAGATAAGTTAGTTAATCTGGAGCTTATAAATACATTGGTTCCTGTCAAAAGACAAGGCTCCTTGTATACCCCTTATTAGTCTTAGACAAAGTCCATTATGTTCATAATTTTTCTATGAATTTATTATCTATTGGCACTCTCACTAAATCCTTAAATTGTTGTCTAACTGATACATATTTTATTATCAAATGTATATTTCAGACAATAAGTCATTTATTTGGTTTATTGTTGGGGACTTGGAGTATCCTATTATTCTCTTATTAGAAACACTGCTCTGTATCTGTTGAAGGACTTTAATCCTATAGTTCTGAAAGTGTCAATTTAAAGTGGGTTTAGGCACACGACACACCAGATGATTCTCTGGGATTATTTGATCATTACCTTGATATAGTAATTGTTTTTTTGATGATTCTCATACATCTAGCTACTATACCACTAAAGTGCCTTTACTCGTGCTTGGTCATGTTGTGACACTTCTTTCTGCTGTTTCATCTCGTATTTGCTTGGATAACATCGTAGAGCTCAAGTTGATTGATGTTGAGTTACCATATGTTAGGGTGGTTCGTGTAAGATTTGTGGTGAAGTGACTCATTTGGCCAAGTACTGCCCAAGCAAAAGATACACAAGTTTGCCCTCTTCTACAGGAGAACACAAATTTTGTAAGTTATAGTGACTTATTCGCGTGTGTATACTTTATTCCTTTAAACTCTTGAGACAACTTTGTTCTTCCATTGATCTATCTTTATAGAATGTTTTACATATATAGTGAGACATTTCATATGCATGTTAGATCTTTTCGCTCTTTATTTTTCTTCAATAAAACTTGACAATTTACGAATTCACTTAATTATCATTCATTTTTATGAGAAGAAATTTAGGAATAAACTACCAGTATGCCTCAGTGGCAGTATCATGGAGACTAGATGAAATTAGCAATGCATTATGTTATTTCACTGACACACTGATTCATTGATGCAAGTTGACGATCCCAACCCCGGCGAAGACCAGCAAAGGTCACACAAAATCCATCAGAGTGGAGACGACCTCGAAGATGATTTTGTGGAAGCAAGCACCTTGCAAAGCAAGAAGAATGGCATCTCCAGCACTAACTTAGCGTCTGCCATTGGGATGGATGATGCCGCGAAGAACATTCGTGAAAAAACAAAGAAGCAGGGCCCCAAAATAGTAAATTTCCATGGATGACAACGACACTCATCAGCTGTTGATGGATCGAATTGAGTTCTTTCCATGAGTTTTCTGCTGAATACCTAGAGGATATGGATCTTTGTTCGCCATTTCGTCTGTTTAAAAGGGAAACTTAGAGTGTCTAATGGCTTTGGGGGTGCAGTCACCTCTATGCACTTAGATTGTTGTCAACTAAGAGGGTGTTTTACGGAGTTTCCTCAAGCTATTGTTATGTTTTGTTTGGTTGTAAAAATCTATTTGAAATATTAATTCTTATAGAATCGTGAAATTTTTTATTCAGAATTAGCTTCAAGAAATAATTATTATTTGTTGTGTTTTAGGAGTAATAAGTTAGGCTAGATAAAACGATTGGACTTAACTGATAAAGGTGAAAAAGATTTCCAGTAACATGCCGAAATTTCTTCTTTTTTTCCAGAATCTTAAAGTATTTCTCAATTATAATCAAATATAATGTTCATAATCCCTGATACTAAGTTAAAACTTTCTTTTGCCGTGTTAATCTGAATTAAAACCTTATCTAGAGCTGTCAGATGGCCTAAGATGGACCGGGTTGATCTGTCCATCATTTTGATGGATTGAAAAATTTCTAACTCAATCTAACCCAAATGAGTTGCATCCAAGTAATTATTAGACAGATTAATCCATAAAAAATATTTAAAAAATCTCAAATAAAATTCTTAATTTCAAACTTATCAAAGTAATTGACACAAAAAATCACAATTTTCATTACAAAATACATATATTAAATTCATAATCTAATTTTAGAATTTTTTTCTCTTCTCAACTTGCGGACCAATCCGAGCTCGTCACGATCGATCCGCCTGGATCCACAATCCACGCAAGCTAGTTCATTTAAATCCATTTTTTAATAAATTGATAAAATTTTAATTTAATTTATTTAAATTATTTAATAGGATGTATCAACATGATAGATCAATCCAAATTGATGATTCTAATCTCAAGATATGGAAAATTAATTGTAGTAGATTAAACTATTAGCTGAATTATCTGACAACACATCCCTCACCCTCTATTACTCATTTAGTGTTTATCTTATGAAAAAAAATTAACTAAAATCTTATTCACGCAATTTATAGTTTTGACTAAACTGAGCACATCCAAAACAAACGCTTCACCATGTAACAAACCTCCGAGCTATTTCCCGCCACCAATTCCTCCTACAAACTCTCTCCTCCCTCCCTCCTTCCTCCTCTCCCCCTTTAACCCTTCCTCCTCCCTTCTCCCCTTCCTTTCTCAGTCCCCGCGGCCGGGTGCATCCTTCCGACAACACAAGCCATGGTGAGCCACCTCTTCGATAGGCTTCATAAAACATTTTGTTATGTGTTTTGGTGTATATGCATCCAAGTTTTTTTTGATGAAATTAGGCGAATTCGGCTTCTGGAATGGCGGTGCACGACGATTGTAAACTCAAATTTCTTGAGCTAAAGGCAAAGAGGACCTTCCGGTTCATTATCTTCAAGATCGATGAGAAGATTCAACAAGTGGCCGTGGAGAAGCTAGGCCAACCGGACGAGAGTTATGAGGACTTCACTTCATCCTTGCCGGCTAACGAATGTCGCTATGCGGTCTTTGATTTTGATTTTACTACAGATGAGAATTGCCAAAAGAGCAAGATCTTCTTTATATCTTGGTATGAACAAATCACTATTTACAATTCAAATAATTACTTCATTTCATCTTTTATTTTTACTTAACTTTGATTTGCTACACAATGAAGGGCACCCGATAACTCGAGGGTGAGAAGCAAGATGTTATATGCTAGCTCAAAAGACCGGTTCAAGAGGGAACTCGACGGGATCCAAGTGGAGCTCCAAGCAACTGATCCAAGCGAAATGAGTTTCGATATCATCAAAAGCCGAGCGATATAAGCCTACCCATCTTCTATATAATTGTCTTATGGACTCATGGACCCTAATCTTATGTATTAAACTAGGCTACTTAACTATGTGATGAATTCTATTTGTGCAATCATGTTATTTATTTCTTCATTGAATACACCAAGAAGTTCGAATGTCATTGCAAATTAGTTCTTTTCAACGATAAACTAGAGGTGTTAAAGACACAAAGATTGCTAAAATTGTTCCCTAATTCTTAGAATAAGAACTGATATCTATTTGAAGTCTCTATTTCATTGGATTGTGTTGTTGTGATAGGATCATTCGACATAGTGAGGTGATTCGAACTCATGGTAGTCCGTTTGGGCTGATCGGGCTTAACAATCGACCTAGTTGCATCGAGCAAGACAGTCAATCTAGTCGAGTTAGCTAAATAGGTCAGTTCAAAAGATCCATTGAACAGGCCAATTAATGAAACCCGAAAACGCGAGTCATGACCCAACATCACCTATAGTTCGAACACCGCGGATATATAATATGTCCAGCATCCACGCAACTATGGATCCCAAAGAAAGATCTATTTATTATATACAGCCGCTTTAAAAAAATTATTTTCGAGACTCGAACCTATAACCCTGCTAGAACACTAAGATAGTAGCAATGAAAAATGAGGATTATGAACTATATTGACCAATGCAACCTGACATTTTCGCCAAATTAGGTTTAATGTTTGACAGTGAGATATTTACAAACAAGCTCACTTAATGAACATTTACAGAGTGCTGAAGGTGCTCCAATAGAGCTTAGGAAGTCAGTAAGCTGCATAAAAATTAACAGCAGCTTCTTCCACACTCAAATTGGAATGATCTCCAAAGCACACAGATCAAATGAGCTAATTGACCAAGCAACAACTAGCCAAGGGGAAACAGTCACCTGATGTGAGAATCATAGGAATCGAAGACAGCATCTGGAAAAACTATGGGTAGTTTCTTTATGTACAAGATCAGTTGCCGAATGTTCTGCCTTGTCACCGTTTCCATGTCGACTAGATCTCGGTCTCCCACGAATACCCATAGATTGCCGGAGTTAAATCTTATGAGGTTCCCGCGACAGAAGGGGCACGACTGTGATCGCGTGTTCCTGAAATTAAAGAACATGAGTATGAGATGCAGAATAGTTGTGTTCTTTGAAAATAGCTCACCAGTAAGCTTATCAAACTCCAGTCAAAAATGAACTAATTGATAGCTAAATCTTTATACAGGTTATATTTCAAACACACTAGAACTTCTAATAATCGACCAAGAGAGATTATGAATCAATATTTGTGAAATTTTGTGCCTGTAAAAGACATACAAGGTTTGTTTCTATATGACTAAGAAAATTGAAACAAATCACGGTTTCAACTTAGAAGTAGAGCATTCAGGTGCCCGCCAGTTAGCCTCACTTGGTGCATCCAATATGATTCAAATAGTGTGAGGAGGCAATTTTTACAACCCTTTTTTGGTACATCTTGTGAAGCTATGTTTGGTGATACATCTGGAGTCTACACAATATACATTGGCATCTAGCTATCATCGTCATTCAAGGTTTGTCGCAAAAGGTTGCAAGAAACCATAGAAGAGCACATGCACGCTCGCAAAAGGAAAGGGTAAACTCATAAAATCAGTGCCTCTGAAAGAAAAAAAAAAGGCTTTTACCATTCTTTGTAACATTTCATGCACATTGCATGGCAGCAATTGGGCAACACAATTTTGCTGTTCGACTCCATGCAAATCCCACATTCCTCTTCTCTTTCAGCATCTATTTCAGAGAAGCATTTTCTTTCTTTCTCGTTTTGTCGCTTATATCTTTCACTGAATGCAGCCTTTTGCTTTTTGTCTTCCATATCATTGATACCATTTTGTAGTTGAAGCAAAGAAGGGAATATCACAGCTGCAAATAAATATCATTTAAAAAAACAAACAAGCTAAGCATTCATGCAGAATAGAACAATGTCACTCAAACTTCTGCAAGATACAGAGAGGCACTCACCATAAAACTCTCTAATAGTAGCTTTTCTTTCACAGGTTGACATGGTTGTGGAGCCATCAGCATGAACCTGTACAATGTGAGTCCTTTGATGAACAACACAGGTAAAAAAGGTGAGGTAACTAATTTGGAAGATGAAATCGTTTTGAAATTTTGTGAAACAATGCAGCTGAATTTGAGACCTTATATATCATAATTCGCAAGAGTCCAAGCACCCCGGCCAGACTGCAATCTGTCCAAGTCACTAGAAAAAGAAATAAGTATGCGGCTTGACTATAGGACATACGCATTTGAAGGCATGCACCATCATACTCTGTGGGAAAGTCTGAAGCCCTGAAAATCGAAAGTAACATTAGAAGAACATATGCAGTGTGCATAAGAAATACAGTTCATTTTCCTTGGTAGGCATTTTATGTCCCCGCGCAAGAAAAAATTGGCAAATTTAAAAGGATTAAGCATTATAGTAGAGATAGAGCAATTCAAAGAAAACTGAACATTAATCGACAAATAGAGAGAAAATAAGCTTGATGAGCTATTGATAATATTTACGAGAAATTCAAGTTTTCTATCCATAGATAATATTGAAAACAAAAATTTTATATTGAAAAATGTCTACTCCTAGAGTCCCCCAAATGCAATCCCACCGTTCCAATAGACGAGCACAACTTCAGGTCAGTTTTCCTTGTTTTAACATTTTGAACTTAGAATGCAGAGGAAAAAGTGTTTTTCGATATTCAAATCAAGAAATCACTCAGAAAAAACTCGCTAAAAGCAGGAAATTACGCTTACAAGCTTTAGGGCAAACGACAGGAACGATTAAAAGCCTCAAAATACTACTTTGATACATAAAAAATCAGATTTGGGGGGAAAAAACAACAACATACAAAGTGTTTGCGTGCTGGATGTCGGCTTCAAGAACCTTCAGCGAGTCCTTAAACGATCTCCGCATGGTACCTCCAGAAAGCATCTCCTCCCTCCCTAATCATCAAGTCCCAAGCCACACCGCCTCTTCCTTAGCAGAAGATCGAAGACCCACCCACCTACTTTTGACGCTCCTCTCTCGCTCGCTCGCTTTGATCTCAAGTTTGCTGGAAAAGGTTCCGATGGGTGGGTGGAAGGAAGGAGAGGTTTTCTGCGGCCCCAGGTGGACGGTTGTGGATCCTCCGGAGGCGTCAAGATTCGGGATTAAAAAGATAAGCTCGAGTCGGAGGCGGAGCGCTTCACGGGACGCCGCCCGGTGCGGACCCAAGCGTACCTTCGAGTGGGTTTCTGTGGGCCCAAACCAATTGGTGCCGGTGGAACTCTGAGTCCTTATCCACTGCGCGCTGTTATTTTCAGCCCACGTCACCTTTTCCAATAGTTTGACTTGTTTGAATAATTTTATATTCCTTTTATTTATTATGAAAATAACGTCCTATTCAACTTTAATATTTTTATTTTTAAAATTATTTTTACATAAATTTATAACTGTTACATAATTAATGTTATGTTACTATAGAACATTAATGTTATGTTACTATAGAATAATACGATCAATTTCCTGAAATATATTCATATTATTCGAACCATTTGTAATACTGAGTCACCCATCAAAATTTATTTTGATAATGAGTGAAATCTTTTCATAGAATATTTAATTTGCTTTATGATCAATCTTAACATTGATCAATCAATTAAAATAATTTTATAATAAATTTGATAGATAATTTTAAGTTGATGTCTTCCGTGATAAAAAATAAAATATTTATTCTTAATACTTTCGTCCCTTTCAAAATTAAAATAAAAAAAATAAATTATGATGATTAATTTAATTAATCTAAATAATAATTAATATATGAGATATGTTCTTATCATTTTGGCAAAAGGCGAAACGTCGTTCTCAGCGCCCCCGCCAATCCGTCCTAGGACCAACACGAAAAAGATAAATCACGAGGACTAATTTAGTCAATCCGAACATGTAATCATGTCAGGTTAATGTCTTCCATCGTATAATAATCATTATTTAATGATAAAAATTATTTATGATTTATCTAATATAAATAATTATGAAATTGATCAGATAAAACGTCTAAAATCAAAGTATAAGTTTTTTATCACCCAGAATATTTTTTAACTGAGCTGTCTTTTACATTGGAAAAGCAAGGGTCGGTCAGTGACAAATGTGCTTATTGTGCAAGGATATCCGAGACATATGAGCAAATTAAGTCATGCACCAGACTACGATAAAGACTTAGACTTCCACCGACACCCTTGCTCGAATTAAATTTATTTAATAAGTTAATGCATTCAGATTAAATCAAATTTAAAATAATCATATCGTTATCATTACAATGATTATTTGTTTGTTTTTTTTACAAGCTTAATTATGAAATTTTTATTTTTTAAAATTTATTTAATTAATTATTAAATTTTATTAGATAATATTCCATAATAAAATTTGAGCCGCTTGAAAGACTCAACAGATGTTCGAGTGCCGACACGAACATCACTTGCGCAAATTTTGTACTGATTGATTCAATATTTGACTTATGTAGATTTTATTCGCACACGAGTTAATTTGATTCAATATAATTTAAATTTTCAATTTGCACCCTCTAGAAGCTCACGTGTGAGAGAATATCTCTCCATGTATTGGTTCACAATATTAATGTTTGTGAAATAATATAAATTATTGAGAGTCAAATCTTAACTAATAGTCATGTTCCTATTTTTTTTCATATATTGATCATTATTCGGATTAGTTAGACTAGTCTCGTAATTTACCTCCTCCGTATTGGTACTAAAACAAGCTAGCAGAGGCATTGGGAACGAGCATTTCGCCTTTTTTACCATCGTGAAATAATATAAACTAGCCATATTATCAAGAAACTCCCAATATGAGATTAAAATTTCATTCACAATGAGTCTTTTTCATCCACCTCTTCTGGTTTCCATTCAAATTATCCTCACGAAAATATTTAATTGGCTAGTAGATGACAAATTTGTTATAATTGGACAGAGATAATTTTTAACGGATGCATGCTCTCGGAGAATAAAATTTCTCCCACCCACTAGCCACCCACTAGCCACTTGACGGTTGATTATAAATTAATTTCGTGATTTACCTCTCTTCATATCATTTGAGAACGAACTCCAGTCCCCACGGGATGAGCTAGTGGCTAGTGCATGAGGTGTTGCTACAATGAGGTCTAGGGGTCAAATCCTGGCTAGTAGCCAGGTTCCTGCCCCCCTT
>JBBUKS010000055.1:3722149-3755839 GCA_038050645.1 Hedychium gardnerianum | reverse complement strand
CGCATCAAGGGTATAAATCTATCATGAAACTTAGTATATGTAGTTTTTACTTCCTTCGCATGGATCTTCTGTAAGAGGAACTAGATGTTTTTCGCGGGGCTTTAGCGTGTTTAGCGCCCTAGTTCCTAACATTGTCCCCCTCTGACAGTGCTTCGAGGTTATGTTGGATGTCTGTTTCCCAGGATACAACGAAAAAATCATGTCGACAATCAAGCACTGGTTGTTCATGATGAACTGAGTGAGTACCTGAACGCTATCACAGGTAGAGCTATCGAACGGGTGCACAACAAAGAGAAAAAATGGAGGAACGAAGGTAGAGGGGTCTCTTTTCGCTATTGCATACCTTTTATGGGAGCTCGATGTCTCTGCTACATTGAATGATCGAGTAATGACCATTCATTGCCTCTAGTCACTCAGTCATCAATAGTGACCGATTCAGCAAATTTTGGTGGCAAAATATTCGTTCATTCGCTTGGGCAAATTTTGTCCCGATCGATTCGACATTTGACGCACGCAGGTCGTGCTCGCACACCAGTCAACTTGGTTCAATGTAATTCAGGCCCCGGATTTGCACCTCCTGTGAGCCCAGGCATGAGAGAGAGTCTCTTCCCATGTATTTGTTCATAATATCAATGCTTGTAAATCAATATAAACCAATCAACATACCTTGAAACTTCTAATATACAGACTAAAGTTTCATTCACAATGAAATCTCTTTTCTCTCTATTTTTTTTCCATTCACATGTATCAAACACAATGTTCATGAATAATGTTTATGGACACAGTTTGTGAACTAATTATGTTCATCAATAATTTTTTTATTAATATAATAAATAAATAAATTTTCAAAATAAACAAATATACTTGTATTATCAAATAATGTATTAGATAATATTTCGCAATGAAGATTGCTCACCGGAGATTATAGGGATAGTTGCTGAATTGAAAATATACTCAAAAATCAACTTCAGCTATGTTGAGATGTGAGTTGATAATCTCAAATTGTCAAACAGAAAGTAAGAGCTTCTTGGAAGACTTAGCCGAAACCCAAAGCCGAGATGTCCGAGGACGAGACTGAGATGTCTGAGGACGAGACCGAGATGTCCGAGGTCGAGATGTCCTAGACGAAAAGGAAGATGTCGAGGCATGCGTTTGATGCAGTTTTCTTAAAATAGATTTATCTCCCTCTGACAGTGCTTCGAGGTTATATTGGATGTCTGTTTCCCAGGATACAACGAGAAAATCATGTTGACAATCAAGCACTGGTTGTTCATGATGAACTGAGTGAGTACCCGAACGCTATCACAGGTAGAACTGTCGAACGGGTGCACAACAAAGAGAAAAAATGGAGGAATGAAGGCATAGGAGTCTCTTTTCGCTATTGCATACCTTTTATGGGAGCTCGATGTCTCTGCTACATTGAATGATTGAGTAATGACCATTCATTGCCTCTAGTCACTCAGTCATCAATAGTGACCGATTCAGCAAATTTTTGGTGGCAAAATATTCGTTCATTCACTTAGGCAAATTTTGTCCCGACCGGTTCGACATTTAACGCGCGCAGGTCATGCTCGCACACCAGTCAACTTGGTTCAATGTAATCCAGGCCCCGGATTTGCACCTCCCGCGAGCCCACGCGTGAGAGAGAGTCTCTCCCCATGTATTTGTTCATAATATCAATGCTTGTAAATCAATATAAACCAATCAACATACCTTGAAACTCCTAATATACAGACTAAAGTTTCATTCACAATGAAATCTCTTTCCTCTCCACTTTTTTTACATTCACATGTATCGAATACAATATTCATGAATAATGTTTATGGACACAGTTTGTGAACTAACTATGTTCATCAATAATTTTTTTATTAATATAATAAATAAATAAACTTTCAAAATAAACAAATATACTTGTATTATCAAGCTCAACAACCAATCAAATAAGTTTTAAAATATAAAAGCTTCAAATAATCGTAAACAAGCTTAATTGAAAGCTCAATAACGGATAAACAAACCAAACCCAAGTCAAATTTACAAAGAAAGAATCAAGCCAAGCTTGAATAATCATTTCAACGGCTTAATTCATTTTAGATTCGGCTCGACCACCTCATCAAACAAACTTAAATATCATATAACTACTTAGCTCGGCTTGACTAGTTTACAATCCTAACTAATTGTTTCTTTCATCAACAAGACCTGCAATCTCCTCTCCCCCCACCAGCTTCAAAAGGGTTTCTGCCTGCACAAATCAAAGTAAACACAAAAGTGGATTAATTATAGTTAGTTAATTAACAGTGATTAGTAGTTATCTAGCTACCTTGTCATGTGGAAGGTTGAAAGCTAACACAGAGCCATTGTAGAATATGGTGAAAGGAGCCACTGGACCACAAATATTATCATCCTTTGAATATCTACAATTAAGACTACTCAATTAAATGCCAATTAATCACTAATTAAGTTTTAAAATTAATTAAGAATTTATTTTAGTGGATAATTAAGGTGATTAGTACCTTGATGAGGAGGTGAGAAGTGGCAAAGGTGGTGCGGGCTTCCTTGTCGTCGGGGAGGAGGAAGAGGTCGTCGCCATCACACTTCTTATGATTTCGGGACTCATTCTCGATATCTCTTCACGAATATAATCAAAAATAATTATGTATATTTGATAATAATTCCTTTTCATCAAAAAATTCGAAGAAAAAGAAGAAGAAGAAGTCGATGAAGTACCTCTAAAGGACTTGTTCCTCTCCATGATGGGTTTCTTTGGCCGGCCTCCATTAACGTCCGCTCCCGAGAAATCGCGCTCCGTAGAAGAATCCATCATAGTAATCACTTTTCTTCTTCTTCTTCGAATTTCTTAGAAGATATATAGAGAGAGAAATATGACATGAGGAAAATGAAAAAGGAGAGGGAAGACACAAGACAAGTTGTGAAAGGGAAAGGCCACTCACTCACTCAGCCATATCGTGTAATGGAGGCATTGGATTGGATCCCTCGAGGTAAACGTGAATATTCTGTTTTTTTTTTTTTTTTTTTTTAGTTTAAAAAAAAAAAAAGTGATGGAATCATGCGTTGAAATCAAGAGAAGGCTTGCTTGTTGTGTTTCTTTCAGAAGCAAGGCATAATAAAGCAGTTCCCTAAAGTCAAAAAATGATAAGATTTTAGTTCGACTTTAAGTGATCATTTGCTAGAAATCCACACTTTTTACTCGTGCTGACATTTAGACAATTTATCCTTGAAAAGAAAAGAAAAGACAAGAAATTCGCTAGAAATTCACACTAGATAAATTTAAAAAAAGATTTAAAAGGACTTATCAACCATGAGAATTTACTATTCGGTGAAGGAAACCATTTATTCCTTCTTTTTTTTTTCCTTTTTGATAATTTTTTTTAAAAATTTATTTATATTTAAATAAATTTTATCTTAATTTATTATTATTAATTAAGTTTTTTTTTAATCTTTTTCTCCTATTAAATTTTACATCATCTAATTAACATATTTATTTTCGTGTATCATTTTGATTGTTCCTGAATCTCCATACTAAAAGAAAAGAAGATCAAAGTTAGCTTTCGAGCCATTTAACTCTACATCAATCTTCACACAAATTCAAAGCCTAAATCTCTCAACAATTCAAACTTTATTTTGCAACCATTTTACATATGAACGCAAGAATTGAGGTGAGAAGAATAAGAAGAAGAAGAAACTCCAGCAACTCACTCGATCTTTAATTTCGATCTTCCTTCACCTCCTCATCGATCAACCTCCTCTGTTTCGCTGTCTCTGTCGAAGAAGCAGAAGCAAGAACAGCAAGGGCACTGGAACAGGATCTTCATGGCGATTAATTGATCTAGTTCAACATAAGCAAGCTTAAAAAGCTTGTTGGTGCTGCATCTGCAACACAAATGGAGTTATAAACTAGATCTGAAATGAGGCATGAGACAGGGAAGGATAGATACATAAAGCTGAGGGAACAAACCATGCACATGGAAGGCTTCCCACCACATGGTGGCTAAATGTTTTGGATTCTTCTGTTCCTTGCTATTTAATGTTTATATATATATATATATATGCTTTGATAGCCTACCCATCTTATCCTGCACAATCATGTGCACCTGTTGAGGTAGCATAATCCTGATCACTGATCATATCACACATTTTTTAATCAATGATGTGCAGGTGACCACCTCAGCAGGTGTCCATGGTTGTACAGGATAAGATATGCAGGCTAACAGAACTATATATATATATAAAATTTTATTAGCCTGTACATCTTATTCTATACAACCATGAACACTTATTGAGATGATCATCTGCATATCATTAATCAAAATATATATAATGATAATCAGTGATCAGGATTAAGATTATGTCACCTCAACAGATGCACATGATTATACAGAATAAAGTGTGTAAGTTATTAAAGTCCTATATATAGATATATATAATTCAAATGTTTAAATTTATCGATTTATAGTCGGATAAATTCGGAGGCATAATTTATGCATATTCATAAGTTAATAGATTTATTATAATAAGATAGAAGTCAAATTTTAACGGACATATATTCTCGAGAAAAAAATTTCTTTCGTCCTATAATCACTTAACGGTCAATTATAAATTAATCTATAATTTATCTTTCTTTACATAATTTAAAAATAAATTATAAAAAATATATGCTACACTTCTAAAATATTCTATTTGAATTTGAACAAAATAATCCCTAACACCATCACAAATGAATAATCTATTTATAGGGATAATCTATTTATTATCCTTTTTAATATATGTTTCTTAGTCATCAACTCATCGTACAAATAAAAATTACTTATAAATCTCTACATATTAAAAAAATCATATCTTATCAAAAATATTAAAACTCAAATTTCAACTTCTAGATAATTTTTTTTTCTTTGATTCACCTATTAAATATAGTCTGATTCTCTTAATCTATTATATGTCAGCATACCGTGCTTGCAGGGGCATATCCGTGGAGTTTTTTTTTTAATAATTTAAATATTTAATTTTTATTATCTAATTAATTATGAAAATAATTGATTGGATCAATGAATCATTGGCCATTAAAATAAATTGAAAAGTAGACATAAATTTTGACGAATGGTCTTTCCAGATGAACAAATGCACCAGCAAGAAAGAACATGAATCTGGTTTTCTGCAGTTGTAAATTAATTTTTTTATTTTTTTCAGTGGAGCTTTCAGAAAACCTGAGAAGATGATGCCAATGAAACTCAGTTTGTATATATATTTTTAAAAGTGTTGAATTTGGATTATAAATATATTTATGATTTTCAATTTCCATTCTAGAAAAAAATAATTTATTTTTTATTATTATTGTTATAATGAGAATGTGACGGGCAATTCGTCCACTAACTTTAGTTTAAGACTGGCCGACAAAGAAATGTCAAGTCAAAATCCATGTGTTTGTGGATCAACAAAGGTTAAAGACGCCCCAAGATTATGATTATCATTTAGATAGATACGATTCAATCTTAATTATAATATATTTATCAAAAAAATTCTATGTAATTATGAAATGTTATTTTTTTTTTTATCATCCATGAATATCTTTTTATTTATTTTAATATTTGATGATTTTTTTTTATAAAATCAAATAGATTACATTAAAAGACTTTCAACAAATGGTACAATGATAATCATAATAATAAAATATTTTTTAATTTTTTAAATATTTAAGAATTAATTTTATTTTTTAAAAAAGTTTTTTAAGTATTTAAAAATTAAATTTTAATTTTAATAAATTAATAATTCGTCAACTAACACAAGATTGATGGGCGACTTCCCATTAAAAGGACGCCTTTATTTTTTTATATCATCAAAAGGTACTCTAAATTTTAAAATTACCGGAACAACACCTCTACCTAATTTTTCATCTTAAAAATATTAATAATTTTAATCAAAATTACTAATATAAAACTCTTATTTAACTAATATTATTATTATATTAAAATATTCTTTTTAACTTAATTAAAATTGTTCCGATTTAATTTAATTTAATATTATAGTAATTTTATTTAAAATTATTATAATAGTATTGAAACAAAAAATGAGAAGCTTTTTTAATATATATTTATTTAAATTAGAATGCTCTTTTTAAGAAAAAAATAAGGGAAAATTACATCCGAATTTATATTATTTAAAATGTAAAAATTTTAAATTTTAATTAAGTTATTTTGGTAATGTTTTGCGGATTGATTTAATATAGGCACTAAATAGTATGTTTAATTTTTTAAAAAAATTATGAAATGTATTCTAATCATTAAATAAAAATTTATTAAATATTAAAGGTATTTAAAAAAAAAACCTAATTTTTAAATAGACTTCTGCGAGAACTTTGACTGGCATCTGCTATTTTTCATTTAAATTCTTCTTTAATAGTTAATATTAATATTGACCAGCAACCATCAGAATCCAAGGGCCAAATCTGCCCAGATATCTGGTTTGAATATTTTATAACAAATTGGAAGATATTTTTTTTAAAAGAAAAAAGAAAAAAAAAGATTTTCTGAGTATTAAATAATTTTCATGGGACAAAAATACAGAAGGAAATACAAATAATTGAAATTTGGAATAATAAATTTATTTAATTTGAGAAAAGTTACCTTTAAAAAAATGATCTGAAGGCTTTCAAATTGTGTGTGAAATAAATGAAAATTTAGGGTGGAAAAAGAAATTTTCTCGAAATGAATATTGAATAGGCTTCTTCTCGTCACACAGCAGCGACAGCACGTTCGCCGCCGCCGCCCCGCTTCCTTCCCACTCAGCTTCTCTCCCGCTTTAGCAAGAAGAGAGGGAGGAGAGGAAGAGGAAGAGGAAGAATCCATTCTCTTTAATCCTTTCATCCCTTGATCGCACTCTTCTTGATTCTGCTTCAAAAAGTAAGTTTTTTTTTTTGGCTTTCTGTTGCCTCCTTGATCATCATCGTTCTCACTATGACAAATTAGGTTTTCTCATCCTACCTCACGGGTTTCCAATGCGCTGCATTATATTTATGTCTTATCTTAGGTTTGTTAGGTTCGTTTTTGGGTCTATGTTATTAAAATCGGAAGTAAATGAATTTTGAGGTGTGATTCAGCTATACTTCAATCTTTTTTCTTATGGATTGAGTTGTTTCAGTTGCAGGAGTACCTGAAAAATTCGATTTTTCACTAAGCCATGGCAGTGACCACAGCGCGGTTTGGTAGCCGAGCCTGTTGCCCAGGAGTTAAGAGGGATTCATCGACTTCTTTCGCGTTGTCGGCGAGCTTGCGCAGTAAGGTTGAATTTGAGCTGTATTCGGGATTTAACGATGAAAGGAGCTTTGGAAAGAGGAGAGCTTTGAAAGTGAGTTGCGAGAAAAGGACTTCTGCCATTGTGGAAAAAGATGCCTCCTTGAGTGAGCTTGCTGATGGAAATGCCGCACAGCTCAGCGTCGTGATGAAGTTTGGCGGGTCGTCGGTGGCTTCTTCCGAGAGGATGAAAGAAGTTGCTGGTCTCATTCTCAGCTTTCCGGAGGAACGGCCAGTGATTGTTCTATCCGCCATGGGCAAGACAACAAACAATCTTCTGCTGGTGATATATTTATCTTTTCTTATGTTTTTGGCCCCAGCCTTGATCATTTTTCTCGCCTGCTGTAATATGTTTTGGCTTTTAGGCTGGAGAAAAAGCAGTCTGCTGTGGCGTTTCTAATGTGTCTGAGTTGCGTGAGTTACTTTGCGTGCGAGAGTTGCATCTCAAGTACGAACCTATGCATTCTTTAGATTCTAGTGGTTCTTTTAATTGCTCTAGAGATTTTCTTCTGATGATCATATTGTTTTATGGTCCAGGACAGTTGATGAACTTGGACTCGATAGGTCAGTTATTTCTGGTGAGTTCATTGATTGTTTCACAAATAATCGATTTGGTTCCTCATCTTTGCTTAGAATGAAGCTTTATCTTATCGCTTAGTTAGGTTTGTACTGTGTATTATTAAGTCAACATCTTTTTGAGACAAGTATTATCAAATTAACCTTAGTCTCATAAATGTTCTCATTATTTTGTTAGCACTATTATTTTGAAGATCAAAGAACCACCTTTAAATTTTTTTAGTTGGCACCGAGTATCCTGCTTACGCCGACAAAGAACCACCTTTTAGTGATGTTATGTTGGTAGTGAAATTACGAGCGAAACCTGGCACTAATGTTCTAATTCCCTATCCGTAACCAACTTCATCTTTGCGTGTACAAACAGTTTGATCTATCAACCAAAATACACTTTGTTCAGGCCATATATTTGTCATTGCACATTCATTTACATAACTACGGTGTCAGGAGTCCTGTGATTTCAGAAATAAGTTTCAAAATTGTAAAAATGTATATAGGAACACAAATCCTGCTCCATCCAAAGCTTGCAAAATGCTTGTAGCTTTATTTTTTAAACGAAATGGCTAAAAAGTATTTCAATGATGACAATGGAATTGCCTGTTTCAGCTACTTCAGACCTCCAAATGGCAGTTACTGAGATAGCGATTATCCAACTGTTCAGTTGAGGTATACTTGGTTTCAGTCTATCAATGGTAGCCTTAGTAAATTTTCAATGCCTTGAATTGATCTTAGGGTGAAAATCTCTATCCTTAAATTATCACTCATTGTCCTTTTTAATTTTTTTTTTCAGTATACATGAATAGTCAGTTCCAAGTCAGTGTCAATGAAAAAATTGGGATTTATGCAGAGTAATCTATTTTAAAAAGCATCTGAACAAATGGTTGCAGGTTTTTTGATTCAGCTAGAGCAACTTTTGAAAGGCATTGCCATCATGAAAGAGTTAACACCTCGTACACGTGATTATCTAGTTTCTTTTGGTGAATGTATGTCTACAAGGATTTTTGCTGCATATTTGAACAAAATGGGTATCAAAGCAAGACAGGTAATGTTAGATAATATGGTACTAGTTCATGTTTTTGGAATATCGACATGGTGAATTTGCTGTTTACATAACTTTTATTTCATGAACCATATATTAATGTAGATACAATTGGTGTCAACTTTACTAGTGATTTTCTGGTGGCTATTTCGCCATGTGATTTTCTGTATGCCCGACATGGAAAAATCACACTGACAAATGAAATCCTTGATCTTATAGCATAAATTCTTGTGTGCACACGAACCCAGTTGGTCATAGGTTTGGAAACACAGTTTTCCTGATGAGCGAAAAATTGATAAGGATGGAAAATAAATGATGTATGTTTCAGCTAGTCCTGTATTACCAACCTCTCCTGTTTGAATTCCACGTCTTGAATTGTCACTCAAAATGTAATGAATTGCTACTTACATGACTTTAAACCATTTGCAGTACGATGCATTCGACATTGGTTTTATTACGACAGATGATTTTACCAATGCGGATATTTTGGAAGCAACTTATCCAGCTGTCGCAAAGAGATTGCATGAGGATTGGGCCATCGACCCTTCAATTCCCATTGTCACTGGCTTTCTTGGAAAGGTCGTTAACATATTCCTAATTTCTTGTAGTTTTGCTGATATAATACTATAATTGGACACTGAAACACCGAAAGGCTCGTGCATATTTTGATAACTACAGGGGTGGAAATCTGGTGCTGTCACTACCTTAGGCAGGGGTGGAAGTGACTTGACGGCAACAACAATAGGTAAAGCATTGGGCTTACGCGAAATCCAGGTCAGTTCTAATGTTACTTGTTCTAGCAATTTGTATACATGACAGGTTTGCCATGTCAGAATATCTCACATTTCTATTGTTTTTTAAAAAATAATGCAACAGGTTTGGAAAGATGTTGATGGTGTATTGACATGTGATCCTAATATAT
The DNA here is from genome assembly GCA_038050645.1 of Hedychium gardnerianum. Taxonomy (NCBI): domain Eukaryota; kingdom Viridiplantae; phylum Streptophyta; class Magnoliopsida; order Zingiberales; family Zingiberaceae; genus Hedychium; species Hedychium gardnerianum. Next base: position 3,746,004 of record JBBUKS010000055.1, on the reverse strand, counting down.
GTCCAAATGCGAAGCCTGTTCCTCATTTGACATTCGAAGAGGCAGCTGAGCTTGCGTATTTTGGAGCACAGGTATATTCCTGTTTGTTCACTTCAGAAACTTTAGGAAAATCAGATTATTTGATAGTTCAAGAACCTAGCTACCTCTTACGCTCGAACAGTTTGCATATTGGTTCCCTAATCGATGTTCTAGATTTGATTTTTTTTTTTTTAAATAAAATTGACGCTTTTGTTTAGTTATGTAACTGCTAATATGCTAGCCATTTTGCGAGTTTAGGTGTTGCATCCCCAGTCAATGCGTCCTGCCAGAGAAGGTGATATACCTGTTAGGGTCAAGAATTCCTACAATTCTCAAGCTCCTGGAACTGTCATCACTAAAGGGAGAGACATGAGCAAGGTCAGTGGTGAAATTTTTTTTTTTTCTAATACCGATTATTTGAAGAAATGATATTGGTTTTAGATTCGTTCCTTACACATGACCTTAAATTTCGGGTATTTAAGGCTGTATTGACGAGCATTGTTTTGAAGTCGAACGTTACCATGTTGGATATTGTCAGCACTCGAATGCTTGGACAGTATGGTTTTCTAGCAAAGGTAGGTTTACGATTGTTTCATTCGTTTAATGGTATTGTATAATCACAGTTTCACTTGTTTTTTAATGACAACCTTTAGGTTTTCTCTATATTTGAAGACTTGGGAATCTCTGTCGACTGCGTGGCCACGAGCGAAGTCAGTATATCGTTAACGTTAGATCCTTCAAAATTATGGAGTAGAGAATTAATTCAACAGGTTTGCTAAATTTGATTTCCATCAAAATCTTCGCTTGCCTCTGGTGAACTATAAAATAAATTCGTCTCTAAATATTGTTGTGTGTTTATTGCCAAGTCTACGAGAGTCATTTGCCAAATGATACTGTTTTTGTTCGTCAATATGTAGTCGTTCAACCTTACACAGTTGTACTTATTGTCGTAAGGCTCTTCAGATTGACCGAAGTCTTTATGCATCTCGAACAATCAAATGCAGGAGCTTGATCATGTGATCGAAGAGCTGGAGAAGATTGCTGTGGTTCATCTACTTCAACACAGATCAATAATCTCTCTTATTGGGAACGTGCAGAGATCTTCCTTAGTACTAGAGAAGGTCGGGTTGGATCTCATTTATCGATTAAAGCAGACACTTGCACTTTCATTTTTCTTTACTATCAACTCTCCCTTGCTTTCTTGTTGATCAATTTCTATGTTAGTTCATCATCATGCCAGTGATAGAGATTAATGAAATGCTTTTGATCTTCAGGCGTTCAATGTTCTTCGCAAGAACGGAATCAACGTTCAAATGATCTCTCAGGGAGCATCGAAGGTATTATTCTACCGCAACAACAGGATCGGGTTGGCCTATGGCTCAGTTGAAACCGAGTGGCCTGTCGGTCTGATCGTGTGATTTATTCACTCGTGCTGTGTTCCCCGTCTGATGCTTCAATTCTTTGTCTTTTACAGGTGAACATTTCCTTAGTAGTTCATGACAATGAGGCGAAGCAGTGTATCGAAGCTTTGCATTTGGCATTTTTTGAGAATGGCTTCTTATCGCAAGTAGAGGAAGCAGATTCATGTCCTAACGGCTCTTCGAGTGTAAACTGATTTTCGCCTTCTTGCAGCAGAATGATGATGCAACATTTCTCTTCTTCACCTCTAAATTCTGTTTCATGATAGATGTCGGTTCGGATGTTATAATCTATTGTTGCAATGACTTGTTGGAATGCTCTAACAATTGAAGTCGACGATCGATTATCTAATTTCTAATCTTCTATCTTTCGTCCTCGTTCGAGCAAGTTGATTGATCTGGCTAAGTTCATCAGGCTAGTTGGGGCTTAGTGGTTGGATAAGTCGGCGGTTTCACCTAAACTCAGCAGCCGGTTGGTCTGACCAAGTGGATTAGGTTTGCTGGTTGAACCGAGCAATTCTCACAATCGGGTAGGCCAAATAGTCCGATTGAATCAGTCTGAGCTCATTAGCCATAGATATTCAATCACTTAGAGATTCATACTCATTCGACATCAAAACAAACCCGGAGTCACAAGAAAGTAAACCAACTCAACATAGACTTTGCATTAACATTACAACACCTTCACACTAGTACTAATCCAGCATAACAATATGTACAAGCTTTGCGATAATCTTGAAGAAGAGGTCAGGTAGTTCGATTCAATTAGAAGAATGAAATTCGCAAAACTCAAAACTCTGCATACAAATAATGCTCGGAGGGCCAAGCCAGTAGCAGATATGTTCGCCGTATACATTCAAGTTGATGTCGAGATTTCCAAGGGCGGAGTGATTGCTTCAAGTGATAGTAATTCACCTGATGTTGGGAAATTCCCTTTTCTAGCTGCAAGTCTGCCAACTTTCCATTGAACTATCTATCCAAGAGGGCGAGAAGATCTTCGTAGTCAATGTCGCCGCTTTCTATTGCATATTGTAGGGGGGTCTTATCATCGTCGTCAGTCGCGTGTGGATCTGCTCCCCTGCATCGTGCAACGGTACATTAGCATAAATGATTCATTAAACATAGTAGACATAGAAAAGTCCTTAATCACTAGCCATACAGAAGCACCAGATCGACATCATTTTGAAGCCATGAGGATAACTAAATAGATTGAGATTAATACATTTAGCAGATGGATATTTAACTCCCAACTAATAGTGTCTAATTAATTTGTTCTCGACAAAGGAATGTACTTCTACACAATTATAACACTCATCATCTTAATTTGCTTTTTTATATATCGGTACAACTTTGCCATACAGGTATTTAGGGTTCGATTACTTGAATGGAATGCACACGGAAGAGAAAGGAAAGTGACAAAAAAATGTACATCAATCATGGAGCTCTATGTACAATTTTGTAAGTCTGTCCTTCCTTTCCCTCTTATCTTCGATCCAAGTAATTGGATTATGCAATAATTGTGATGAAGAGTAGTAACCCATGAAAATTAATTTAATATTGAATCTATATTGTTAAGTACCAAGTAGATGCTTAATCTGGTGGGCGGAATGTGGGGCTGTCCATCCCGGGATTAGTCAGCTCGCAAGAACTGAATACCCGGTTACAAAAAAAAAAGAAAAGTAGATGCTTAATCAAATAACACATGCCGATGGACCATGATGTTAGACTTGCTGGTATATGCAAAAGGAGATGAGGACCGCATATTGACTTCATTCGCGACAAAGCTAAAACAGTATGACAGGGATATGCAATGGTGAAAACACACATGCCTGCTAATGCTTATGAAGCCAGTTACACATTGCTTTGATCTTTAAATTTATTCGCCTACTTTTTGGAATAAGCCAAGCATAAAGAAAACTGATGTAATTTCTGTTTGACTTAACACAACTATAAAGAATCAACAAAATAAGAAGGAAAGAGATCCAATGGGTACAAAATCATAGCAAGTGTAGACTGTTATTTGATAGGAGCACTTCATCGTCCTTGACATGTAACATCCTCAGATTCCACTTCAGAAGGAACTATAATTGCCATCACGAAATAATGAAAGGCGAATGTATAGTCTTAAAGTTTAAAAAAAGGAACAAGAACCCAAAGAACCGCAAGATGCCATTGAAAATACAATAATATGCATCAAGTCAAAACAACATACAATCATTGTTTATTGGTAAGCTTTGGTTATGGAATGAAATAGTAAGTTAGCTGTGATCACATTTCGCAAAGCTTTTATACTAATGCCCAAGCTATGAACCCTCTAACTAGAACCCTTTTTGGACAACCCTTGTTCTATGAGGATCATTATCAAAACATTTCCTATTTAACTCATTAGAAAAGTGAAGTAAAAGTGTAGAAGTATCTCAAATACTTTGAAATACTTCAAGCTTCTAGGAAATCAGAATTGCCAAATCACCTGGAAAGCAGTAGTTTAGCAAACAAATGCCTGCCCTTGAGAATACAATGATGAAGAGGTGTCCTTCTTCTCGAGTCGGTAGAATTTGTGTTTGCTCCATATTGTATGAGGAGCTCTATCATTCCAATATCCGCTGTCCAACAAGCCAGGTGAAGTAGGGAGAAACCTTGGAAACAGTCATCCAACTCGTTTCTGTCATCATTTGTGCTTGTTGAACTATAAAAACTTATGGTGGAAGGCTTTTGCTGAGAATAACCTAATAAACAGATAATATAAAATCAAACAATGCAGTTGGTCACTCTTTCAGAAGCATAAATTCACAAGACTTAACTTGAATTCAAAGACGCTTGCTCATATGTAATGTTGACATCAACATTGAAAGTTACGATGAGGCGGTACACTGCTTTCTTGTCATTTGCGTTGACGCTTTCCCATATCTGTTGTGCCACTAGAAGCTGATTTACCTCTGGTCTACTGACAAAACACTTGTCTGCATACTGGAAGAACCGAAGCACAAAGAAATCAAAAGAACACAGAATTTTCAGTTCAAAATGGCTGCAGAATCTTTGGTAAGATACAAGACTGCTATAACTAGGGAGTAGCATATAAACAATGCCGACGTGAGATCAACAGAGAACAATGATAAGCACAAAACACATCTCAAACATTTAGGCATAGGAAGATAACCATCTACAGTTACTGCTGATTATGTCCAAGTTATGACAGTATAGAATTCTTGTATTTAAAATAAATATCCTCTTAACTGTTATCGGCACATCTCCAACATAGAATGCATGTCTGATCATGTTTAAGTGGCATATTGACCACCACCATCACCAGAATCACTCTTCAGAATTTAAGTACTCTATGGACTTCAATTTTTCTAATTCATAATTCTGATAATCCAAATGTTAAGAATGGAATGATAAAAAGATAATTTCAATCAATCCATAATAAAATCAATAATGTGCATGTAGAATTTAAATTAGATCGTACCTTTAAATGAATGAACTTCTCTTTCACTGAAATAGGATCCAGGTGCCTGGGCTTGCTAATAGGTATGTGCTCTTGGTTCTTGTCAATATCAAGGGAACTACATGGAGTGATTATGGAATTTCATTATCTTTAATCCAGAAAGTGTGACATAAGCATACTCTATTTTGCATCTACATTAGTAGATATACAAGTGTGCCAGTGTGTGTTTTCCCTCCTTTCTATAGATAAATGTTTACCTAGTATCATTCTCACATGTTCCATTCCTTGATGATGGCAACAATTCCTCCCATATGGAGTTTGCAAATGTGTTGCCCAACGATTGAAACAGATTGATAACCGAAGGATCCCATGCTCTCACATCAAGGGTCAAAGATCTCACCTGGAACAAATAAAACATGATTAATATGCAAAGGCATGCCAAAACTATAAAACATAGAGAATTGTACCACAATCAACAAACATTTTGTCAATGTACAAGTATTTCTTCACAGTTGACACTGATCAAAGAACGGTTGCCTATAAACTTCAAAGCAAAATCCCACAGGACTAAAGAATTCTATTTTGTGAAAAACAAATTATAAGATAATTCATTAAGAGAAAAATGGAATAGTAATCTCAATACTACTGAATGTTCATGACCATTATTAGTTTAAAAGTATCCTAAGCGCAGATGTAGAACACCTGCCACTCCTATGTGAATACACATGCAAATCCTTATGCTCATGCTTAAGTGAATAGTATTGGGATTTTAAAAACCATAGCAAGACTTTTCAAATATTTCTTAATTGAGGTACACCAACTGTGCAAAAAAAAACACTAGAAATACAGGGTTATAATACTGATTTAGACAGTAAAATCAGATAAGTAATAGAAATGTGGTTGAAGTTCGGTCAGCAAAGGAACTTCCAATTCTACCTATGAACTCTATATTCTGCCTTGAGCTTATATGTCTTCCTTAGATCTCTTATTTTCAGTATCATATTTCTTACCCAGTCCAAATAGTAAACGCGGTTGGAATTAAGAACATTTATGTTGCACCAACAATGTGCCAATAGCACACCAACATAATATGTAAGATATGGTAAATAAAATAATAATAAAATAATAAGTGTTAATTAAGCCCACACTAGTTGTGTATCATCCATTTACCAAAAACACAATCACAGTATCAAAATGTAGTTGGGGCAGCATATTGGTGGAAACTGTCATGGAACACGACAAATTGCAAGAATTGGAAGAACAGGTCTAATATGTTCAGTATGCTGCATGGTTGGTTGCATAATTGTTGTTCTCCGAATGTAACATCTTATTCATAGTGTGCAATATGCATTATCAGTCATTCTTACCTTAGAGATGTGAACACCGAGATTGCGATGAACCCCAGAGCACTCAATGCAGAGAAGCACTCCAAGATTCAGGGATGCCCAATCAGGATCAGGGGCACCACATTCAGCACAAACATTATTTCCATGTACTTTTCTTAGAACATCAATTGTCCTTTCTTGCTTTGAGTTGAACCTATGATTCTGTGAGCTTCTACCATGAAATCCAAAGTTTCTGCTAGCAGAGTTTTTCTCCATTGTTAATTCTTCATTTACAGCATCATCAAGATTACCAAATGAGCTGCTCCTACTAGATGAATGGTGATAGCCAATATTTGTAGGCTGAGCGAGGTGCTGGAAGTAATATGGAGGTGTTATTATAAACTCTGAGGACAAGAAGATTCATGAAGGTTCAGTTACAGACCTGTTCAGGTGACTGTGAGTTAAGCAGAGAAGCAATAACGCCTGTAATTTTTTCAATCCAATCCAGTTGATCCTTTGCACTCTCTGCCTGCATTAGTAAAATATTAATTCAAGTATTTGGTATCATAAGATAGTTGGAGATGGCTTACATCCTGAGGGACAATAGTCAACAACAGAAATATCCAACAACAAAACTCTAAAATTTAGATCTAGTGATCAGAAAAATACATTCAATGAATGACCTTGAAACTACCAATGGTTTTTCAGTATGGTAACATCACCTGCAAAGTGTAATTCTTTGATGGAGAAATGATTCTGAAACAAAACCGCAAGTCTGACTGGTCAGCATCAATCTTTATAGTTGACGTCAGCAAATTCACAGTATGACGCGGAACAGACTTCTCATCATGTATGCTATGATAATGAGAAGAGAACCAACGGCTTAGCAATCCAGGACCATGTTCAGACTGATCCCTTTGAATGGAATTATTGCCTCCCTGAAGTGCAAACAAGGTTCAAAGATAGATAGGTTTATAAAGAGCTAACTCATAAAGTCCTAGAAATAAATGCATATCTAACAAAATAAACCTCAATTAATCATGATTAAAGACCTACAGAGGCTCTACTCCACTCTTTCCGGTAATAATACAGCATTCCTTGACTATCAAGTACAAAGAACCTTCTTTTCCAATCACCTCTCAGGTTCGATGACCGTTTTGATAGATATCCTTGGCGAATTGTTTGAACCTACAAAAACATAATATGCAGAAGCTTAATAGGAAAGCAAACTAAGAAGCAAAGAGTTGAAAGTAGAACAGTTTGGTTTAATAACTGTACTTAAGCTTATTTATGATATGGACATAAGTAGCTAATAAATTAGAGCCATAAAATGGACTTTTTCAGCAATATACCTTTCCCTCAGCAGCTGATTGCATCACTGCCTCTATCATTTTGTGAGAACTTCTAGCAATGGCCTGCATACCATCAACATTAGACGAATCCAGTAACCCATTTGGAGACCACTGACTTTCTTGGTCAATCTGTCTCTTGAATTCTTGCATCCTTTCTATGAGAGCTCCATGCTCACGGTTAGATCGTTCCCTTGATTGTTGTGCATAAGCCAGAACCTTTCAACAGATGCAAATAAGAGTGGCATAACAATTTCAGATAAAGTCATAACAAATATGAGCCTGGATGAGGAATGAAAGAAACAAGGGATCAAATAATTAAATCTTAGCTGTGATTCAAATTTCAAGCATAATAGCAAGAATGTTGTGTAAGACTAAGAAGAATAGCGACAAACTTAGAAATATGGTTTGTTCAAAAGTTTAAAGCCTAGTAATCGAAGACTCCTGATCTTTAGAATCATAATTCCATCTACATAGTGACACATATCATAAGCCAAGATATAAACAAAAAAGGCATGAATTTATCATCATAAAAGAGTCCATTATTCAGTTCAAACCAAAGAACTGAATCAGCCCAAATCAAATTCAAAACCAAAACAAATGAAAATAGCAGCAAGACTAAGGGTTTAGTTTTTTTTTTTTGTAGAACTCAGTTTTGTTTGTTTTTTATACAGTACCCAAACAAATTCAATCTAGTTGGATTCAGATTGAGAAATGAACACCATAGTCATCATCTAGGAACCGAATCCCATGCTTCATTTAATCTCCATAACCGATAGCAAAATAGGAGTTATACACTCGATGTTAGGTTGAAAATAGGAGTAATATCCGATTGAACATGGGAGGCTACCTACTCGAGACTGGTTGCCACATGTTATGGAGAAAAAATGCATTCTTTGCAGAGTCGGAGGAAACCTAGGAGCACCTCTTCTTCCGATGTCCCATGACCCATGACAGGGTACTTTGGAGAAAAGTTAGAGGTTGGTTAGAGATGCAGGAAGAAATGACTACATATAGAAGAATGTTCAGAGTCTTCAAGAGACACTATCGAGGCAATTGACTTTTGACAAAAGCACGACACTTAGCCATGACATGCATGATACATTATACATGGATGGCCAAGAACCGGTGTCTATTTTAGAGGGAGCGCATGGATGTAGAGAGTATCTTCAGGACCTTGAACATCTACTAAAATCTGGCATTTTGTCAAACATAATAAAATGTTCAAGGTTGATGTTGTACATCACATTTGGTTAATACATGTTTACTTATTCAAAAAAAAGAAAATGTCAATAGTACTCCTTCAAGTAATAATACATTCCAAATGCTTGGGCTGATAAGGAAACCAAAAGCATGACCATGTTTCTTTCAAGGCACTATAGAGCTCTCGTGTCTACACATGATGCAAGTGGGACAAAGGGCCCCCAAGCCCAATAATATCCCTACATATTAAAATCATATTTCTTTTTATTACTCACAGTCCTTTTCTTATCTAATCCGTGTTTCACTAAGTACCCTCACTGACATTTCATCAAGAGGATTGGGCGAGACTTACATATATAATTATGATGTATTGTTACCTTCAGATCATCAATTAAATCAATATAAGACAAAATCATAAAGTTATCTTCTAGAACTTCTGATTGAATGGTTCTTGAAACAAAAGCCAAAATAATTATTTACCCATATGAAAAGAATCATTCATCAAATAAAATTGTCAAGGCAAGTAGAAGTGAATTTCTCCTGTCAAACAAAGGCTAAAAGCTATTCAGCTATTAGTTCCACAAACATATCTTTGGATATCAAGGAGTTTGTAAGTATGAGATGAAAAGGCAACCAACAAAATAAGTTAGTTTATTAAGAATAAAGAATGAACCTGATGAATGTATGGCTCCATCTGCCGTAACAACTCATATCCCTGCACAAGTGGCCAGTGAAAAAGGTGCAAATCTGACCCACAAAGAAGATTAACACAATAAATTGCCAAACAGATAGTACTTGTTTGAAATAGCGAAGATGAGCCTCCATTGTTCCACTAACAGCTTCCAAAAACTCAAATTTCTTTTTGGACTCAATTGTAAAAAGTGCAGTAACCTGAGCATAGCAAGGATCTCAACTTAGTAGTTAGTATATCACATGAGAACAGTCAAAGTGAATGTCAAGTTGAGAACTACTAAATCAGCAGGCATTATTTTACCAGATTAAAACGAGCCTTCTCAAATGAAGACCTTGCATTATGGAGCTCCTACAATACATAAACTACATTTAGATTCAAAAGTTTTGATATAAACTACGAGAAAGGTAAGGGTGATGAAAGGAATGTAAATCAATTTGACTAATGCAAAAAATATATATAAGGTAAAGTCTTGTCTTTACATCCTCTAAGACAGTCACTATGTCAGCTTTTGTGCCTTTCTTCAATGACAGATACTTCTCACGAGCCTGTGGCAAAAATTAAAACAAAGAAAACTAAGTATTGAATATTGAATAATTTCCATAAAAATCAATGTCGCATATTCTGCTACAAATAAATGTTTCTAATAAACCAGTGAAAGAACATTGACAAGAAAATTGTCTTCATATCAGAAGTGCAAAAGGAAACAATCAAAATCAAGATGACATTTACCAAATACTAAGGGTGGTGTGATGGTAGCAATGATATAATTTAATGTTTATTTCATGGAATGAAATTTGCTAGGAACGGCGAATGGAACTGAGTAGGAATAACATAATTCTTATCTTTGGTTTGCAGATTTTGTGTGAATAATAGGCAAAAGATGGGCGGTCTCAAAGGAGCATTTTTGAAAAACAACAAATCTGATAGTTCAGAATAACTATCTTATGTTGATGGGAGGAATATCTAAGCTAGATTAAAAGGAATAATAAAGTAATAAAAAAAGAAGACAAGCATTTTATGTATTCATTAGGTCAATTATATATATATATATATATATATATATATAGGCCACATCAGTTGGTTAACATCATTAATTAAATGTTATATGTATTGCTTTTGCTTAGATTCATATAGATATTGTATATGAGATTATTGTTTTCTTAAGAAGATTAAATTAAATGAAAAGCAACAGATGTGAGCATTTTATAAATTGATTGCTTAGGTTGATTAATTTTATCTAATACCGTATATATAAACTCATAGTTTTTAGTACATGATATTATACATTATTGCCATATAATAAATGCATTTTTTCAATAAAAAAATGTTAGACCATATTAGTTAGCATACCACATGTGTTATGCAATGACTCCATTGTATACTACCTAATATAAACTTTTTGAAAGCTAGGGTAGCAGAAAGACTTAAGAAGTACGACCTTTGCATTGTTCTTGATGGACTTGAATACTGCCATTTTTGTTGATCCACCATGATCTCACAAGATGTCTTAGTGTGGATCATTGGACCTTCTTCGATATGAGGTTTTGAACTTGTTCAGATTGAATCCATTTAATTTGCATCAGAGTGGTTTTTACTGTAATCAACAATTGAGTTTGTATATTTAGTTGTGGTTCAAATTTGTGGGTGTTGATCCCACTTTTTCTTTGCTCAGTGTTATTCAGTTATTGATATGGTTATACTATTGTAGGTGTTGTCCTTTCAATTGTTGGTAGTTGATATGTTGCATTTTGTCAATACCATTGTTGCGCTTGTGGTTCTGGATGTATCACATTAGTTGTAATGTTTTACACTTATCATGTTTATTGGTTTGCAAGGTTGTCATCATTGTTAATGGAGTCAAGTTATTAAGCAAAATGCATGGATGTTGTTGCAATCTTATGATAGTTAACATGCATGCACCCTTACTGAAGTTCTATAAAGCATCTTCAGATATGGATGTCAAATTGTTTGTGCATAACTTTTGAGAGTTGTGGTTACTCAATAGAGACTCTATTCTTCTGTATTATGCTTTGGCCCGACATTATTTATTGATTTTTGGTGGCAAAAGGCGAAACGCTAGCCCACAGCGCCCTCGCCAGCCCATCCCAGGACCAACACGGAGGAGGTAAATCACGAGTGGCTATTAGCCCGAATAGTGACTAGTGCATGGAGTGCATGAAGGAGGGCAGAAACCTAGATTATTTATTAATTCTTGTTATTAAGGTTAGAATTCCAAGCAATATCTTCTAATGTGTAGATCTATAACCACTACTCATTCCTTTTCAGAAGAAATTGAGCACTAGTAAATTCCCCGCTCTTCAAAGGAACAAAGTAAACTAAAATTTCTTTTAGGTTTACCAATTGCCATAAAGTAACCATTTTAATCAGCAGCAATTTGATTGTTGAATTGATTCAACAGCAATGACATATTATTGACTTCCAAGCAGAAGTTCCAGATTAAGTACGACAACTACATTATTCATTGTACAAACAACTTTAATATGATTAAAGGATGATAACTCAGAAGGCTATTGTGCTTTGCCATCTAATCCTGTCAAAGAAATCAAGGATACTTGAATGCAGTCACAGGAATAAGTAATGATGCTCAACAAAACACAACACGATTACACCAAATCATAATCTTATAAGAAACCTGATCATACTGGAGGGTAGCTTTGTCAAAGAGCTTGCGAGCATCCTGCATCAGGTGATATTTTCAGTACAGAAAACATAGGTTTGAAAATTTCACCAATATATTCACAGAAATTAGTGAGTATCACTGTACCTTGACTGCATGTGAATCAATTTCAACAAATTGCAGCAATCTGTCATTTAATATATGTTCAATCTGGAATGATCAACAAGATAAGCAAATAAAATTCAATGTATGCATAAAAATCCAAAAGCAAAGGGAAGAAAAATATCTGACTTAAAAAAGATACAAGCACACTTAAAATGCACTATCTACAGAAAGGATAACATCACGAATCATGTAAACAAGCACTTAAGAGTATCATGGAACAGATTAGGTGTTAATAGGAGTAATATCCAACACATTTGAAAGATAAATCAGAGATTTGATCCAAATTAAAGCAACTCCAAGCAGGTCCAACCTCAACTTTTCAAAATTATGTTTGTCTGTAGAATTTAAGTTTCTGAGCAAAATAAATTTTGAATTGATCCATCATTATTTGCATCATCGAGTGAATCCAGTATATATTAGTTAGTTGCTCATGGCTCTAGAATGCTAGTATGGTCTCAGTTTGTTGTAAACCATAAAACAATAGTTCCATTAAATATTGCATCTCAATTAAGGGATCTCTTTTCATCGACTCATTAAAATCTATCTGGTATTCCCTTCTTGTCTACTCTTCAAAAAACCTAAAAAACTATTTTCTTTTCTAATTTATTCCAAACATATTAAGTTAGATTGAAGCGAACAATTGACTTTGTAGAGTGAACCAATTAAAGATTAGAGAAATATGTGATTACATGTGCATATGCAGGCACACCTGAAGTAACAAATGCTGCATATTCATGATACAATCATTTGGATTATTTTTAAAACAACTCATTTTAACTTTTTCAAATGAAGTTAGGTCAAGTCAATATTTTCACATCTTAGAACAAAAATCAAACATAGATCTAAAAATTGAACTTTTAGAGCAGGCAAACACATTTGCATACTACAAAAACTTTCATAGATAATCATAAACATTATGAAACCAAGTTTGCTTCAACAATTTAGATATAGCTACATGCATATCAGTCGCTTGAAATATTCAAATCAATTAAATCATATTTTATTTATATTGACTAGAGTTTTCTTAGTCTCCTTCAACCTCTTATTAGAAGGTCCTCATACTCTAATTACTTAAATGTAGATAACCATAAATGTCATATTTAAACTATACAATACCAGGAAGAAGAAAGCAAAATTAAGTTTTAACATGCTATTACAAAGTCCCACTTGCAAAGAAATGTATCCCTGGTATAATTCTCTTTTTTCTTCTAGAAGAGAGCATATGCAAAATGTAACCAATTTTTTTTCTTCCCTCATTTCCTTTCCTGTGCGTCTTACTCCCCAACTATAAGCATTGATTAGTAAGTAATCAACATAGCCATAGAATATGGAGTAATTAGGATAATAGTAGCTTAAATGATCAATCTAAATACTAAAATCAATTAAAACGTGGGAACAACAAATACCATATTAAACCTTAGGTCAACATTGTAGGGTTTGCTTACACATACGATGTTCATACATATGCCTACAAAAGGGATAATTCAATGATTTTATCCTTCATTCAAAAATCTTAACTTGATGATCAAACTTTCATTTTCCCCCTAAAAGAGAAATTTCAGTGACTTCAACCTTCAGATTGACAATATTGCAAGAAACATAGTTTCCATTATTTTGACAAGATCCATTTTTTAGTTAACGATTAAAGATATCTGAAAGCTCCATGGTCCATAGTGTTTATATTGAGGGATATCCCTTCCCAAGTAGCTATAAATTTGGATCAAATGACTACCTTCCTGCCTCAACATGGTACTTAAATCAGACTCATACTATTGAGCTATGATGGGCGTGAGGGGATGAATTAATGTCAAACATTTGAAGCACTAGTACCAAGGGAATACATGTACCAGTTCATGGCAACCTAATATTGAGGGACATCTCCTCCCAAATGGATAGTCATTTTGGAACGGAAAGGGCTCCACCCCACTTTCAACATATTCCAATTGCATCAAAAGAAATCTAAACGGGAAATGGAAAATGGTGCTTTTCATCCTGATTGAATTCAGAAACTAAACTGTGTTTTTGCTAAATGAGGACCACACGACAGTGAACCAATCACCACCAATCAAATAAGTAAATTTTACATAAAATTATTCAGATAGGTTACCTGGGAACGTAATACTTCCTTGTAGGTGCCTATTTCTCTCAAAGCAATAGTAAACTTGGTCATGACAGGCCCTGCAAATAATATAACATACAAGTAAACAAGGATATTCTTATTTTAAAATACCACACTAAAATCATAGATAAAAAAGAAAAGGAAAGGAAATAATTGTTTAAATAGTCAGATTCCCAGCATGAAAAATTATGTACTTATGAAAAGCCTGCAATCAGATGATTAAATTAGGAGCTAGGAATAGCTCTTACAAAGCTAAATTTTCACGAGTTAGAGTAGATAAAAACCTCAAGATGGAAATTACAGGCCAAGCAAACAGAATTTTCTGTAGAAGAAAAAATGTTTCAAAAATATATATATATTTCCTGCTCGTCGTCATCATCAAGCCTTCTTTGTGCCAATTATTTGGGATCAACTACATGGATTTTATCCATCAATTGAAACTCTATAAAAAGGCTATATTGTTACATATTTTACATCTTTATAATACACCACTTGTGGCTGACCCTGATTTAAGCTCAAATAAGTTGGAATGGAAATGTTATGTGGACATCATGATCATCTTCGCCGTCATCAAACCAAGCAAGCCCCAAGTATTTGGAGTTAGCTACATAGATTTTATCCTCCATGCAACAGTATGCAAAGCTCTACCACTTTGTGATATCCAAAACAATCAATGTTCAGAAAAATAAAGAAATGAAAGAAAAGAGGAAATACACTAGAGGGAGGACACAATTGATGGTCAATAAGCAAATGTGCCAATCATATGCAACTAAAATACTGACCTCCAAAAGCAACACTAATGGGGTCATTATGGCCTCCTCCAAACATTTCAAGAGAACTCGCAAAAGCTATATCGCCATCGTATCCTTCTCCAAGTCCTTCACTACAAGGGCAATAGACAACAATTTTGAATGAAAATAACTAAAAGGCACTATGAAAGTATGGTGAGGACTTTGGCTTGAGTGTTGAACTGCAAGTGTTGTCTGATCCAACATTGTCATTGTATGGGAGGAAAGGATTGATGCCATGCAATCCGGTAATGTTATAAGAGAAAAAAATTTATGACATGCAATCCAATAATGTCATAGTACAAAGATAAAAACGGAGAAAACAACATATATTTATTTTACATCCAGCACAGATGGTTAAGTTTGACAGCCTGTCAAATAGGTATCATATTTCGGATGGTTTCCAGTTTGATTAGAAGGTTCTCAGATTAAAAAAAATTACATACAATTATACAACCTTTGTTTTTAGTCGATAAATGTCCTAGTAAGGATAGGACTTTAATTGGGTACAAGGATTGCCATCAAACTTTGCATCAAATTTTGTGAATTTGGGAAACTTTCAGAAAAATGGGCAGGAAGGCCTACAATTTATTTTGCCAGCGAGAAATTTTGAACATCGAAGACCGAGAAATGTGATAAAGTATACTTCTCATGTATTCTTACTCTGAGCGAATTAATTAATTTCAGCTAAAAAAAGGCACTTGCAACTTCTGTAAATATGAACATACGTGTATTTGTGACAGCCTTTGTAAAACTTTAGACACCTGTCTCTCAATGACTCAGCACTTTCTTCGAGTGACTGAATCTGTCAAGCAGAAGAGCAACAGTAAATAGTATAACAAAGACAAGAAATAAATTGAAAAGCAGAAACCCAAAGAACTGTTTGTTGTCTACTATTCATGCTATGACTAGGCACCACGAAAGCTAATATTTGTATTGAGCAACAGTTACAGAAGTAAATTTTCCCTATTATGTCCTAAAATTAGTTTATAGACTGTAACAAAGCAAGCAAAACACAAGAAGGCAAATAGAAAGAAACTTATCAGTTTCTCAGACAAGCTCATTATCAGATATATCAAACCTAACTGCAGCAAGAATAATTTAAAATGGGTAGTGTGGAAGTGAGCTTGGCGCACTTGTAAAACTATGAGGTTGTGCCATTATTAGATCATGGTAGTCATATCGGTATTAGTCACTTGAAAAGATATTCGAATTAGTATTATTTGAACCAATGAAAAAGATTCAAAAATAAAATGAAAATAAAATAAATTTTAATACATGTAAAAAAAAATCAAAAACCTAACTACACTTTACTTATTTTTAAGTACTAAGGAGCTCACTTTGTACCATACCACAACATTACTTGAGCTGGATACAGTTCAAGTATAGTTAATCACCATAGTCTACTTACGGTGTTAAGTGAGTCTTTGTCACTATTGGATTTTTGAAACTCTGTTTGTACCCTACCAGTGCATTACTTGGGCTGAACCTTAAATTTCAATTCAAGGATAGTTAATCAACATATTCTACTTAAGGCACTAAATGAGTATTCTTGTCACCATTCACACTGGATTTTTTTGCCTCGAGGGAAACTAGATTACTATGACATAAGCACAATGTGCATCTACAATCCCTTTAATTATTTTTTTCACCATATTCCATCCACTCGGATGGAACCCATATTGAATTATCCAAGTAGTCGGCATGAGATCCTGTGCTTGATTCCCCAAAACTCGATGAACATAGAACAACTTATCCCAAGAGCCCTTCAGTTTGAAAAAAAAAAACCCATATGAAGAAAAGTGAAAACAATTATGACCAAGTGATGGAGTGATTAGACTTGACTCCAAACATCACATTTCTGTTGGATCACAAATGATCATAGTCAAGTTGCTGAAAACTACAGGTGTTAATTTTCACCTTCTGCGAAGCAAAAGAATCTAAAATGCCAAGAAGTTGCTAAATTGCGTTAACGAAATAGCCACATTGCAGAATTTCGTCCGGAAAGTAATCACCTTTCCCAAATCCAAGAGTTAATGAACCACAATCCCCATACAGCTTGCATAAAATCAAGACCGAATCAGCTAAGAAGTCTCTCACCTGCTCCCGGAACATAGGAGAATCGTCAAGTTTGGCGAAGAACATGGCGAAGCGTTGACCTTTCTTTCCTCCCCGGAGTCAATCCTCATCAACGCGGACGCACACTCCACCCCGCCCTCAACCTGAACCACGCGCTGGCATTCTCCCGCAGACCACAAAATCGAACAAAAACGCTCTCCAAAATGAGGAAAGAGCTACCACCGGAACGCGTTTCGAGATCCCGGCAGATGACCTAAAAAAAAATTTCTAATTTTCTTCAACAAATCCACTTCCTTCCTCGTCCCCCACAAAGTCGAACACGCTGGTCCTTCGCCGCCAAATTGCTCGGTCGCAGGAGATCAACAACGTCGATCCAGAACCAAAACTGCGTCCGCGGGATGGGTTCAGGGAAGAATCGCAGAGATCGGGAGAACGAAGGAGAGGAAAAAGGACGCAAAGAAAACGGTGAGGAGGAGGAGGAGGAGGAAAGGGGCAAAAAAAAAGGAAGCTCCTTTTTCTTTTTTTGTTATTGTCCTTTTTGTTCCAAGCGCGATTAAATTATTGACCGCATTTGGAGGGGAATTCAAGTAGTGAGGAGGATCCGGGGCCCTAATTTCTTTCCGTTACCGTTCAATGGAACAACCGGTTGAAATTAGCTTTAACCTACCAAATTAATGAAGGAGCCATCAAATCGATGAAAGGGAACTCTTATCTGTACTCGATGGGCTCCATTAGGATTTCCTACGAAGGATCCTCCTTATCATCAACTTGATCATCATAATCAAAGCTCAATTGTTGTGTTTGATAATGATGATTAATTGGCATTTTCTTGTCATGCTCTAATTTATTTCAAGATATATTATATTTAAGGAGTTTAAATTTTTTATAAATATTACCTAAGGAATATTATGTCTAAAAAATTTATGATATTGAATCCTTGTCATCATTCATTTATACTTCTCAATTTACATGATAGATAGAAAAGAATTGTATCAGTCGTCTCTTTCTTCATTTTCTAATTCACCAATGAGTTATCATGATGATTAATTGGTTTAACAGGATAAGTTGGTTAATGAAATTTTATTTTCTCAAATTTTAGAACAAATATATATATATATATAAAAGACAAAAAACACATTAGGCAAAAGCTAGCCGACAAAAATTTGTTTTCCCCAATGTTTAGGGGATTAGCAAGGGAACAAAAGCAGCGATGGACAGCGACGACAGTTTTAAAGAAAAAGAAAAAGAAATGGTGAGAAAATATTATTATTTTTTAATCAAAGGTATCCGAATCAAAGCGACCTTCTTTCTAATTTAATCATCGGATAAATCTAAAAATACAAGTAAATCCTGACATGACAATTTAATATTATTAATAATTCGAACGTGAACGTATAATATATCCAAAAAAAATCGAATTCTTAGATTTATCATTACGTCAAAGATAATAGATTGTACTGGATAATTTAATCCGGGCATAAAAACAGCGACAAGAACTGTTATTGAAAACACTCTTAGTCATCCTAACATTTCTGTCAAATTCTAACTTAAAACCCTTTCAATGAGGCATATAAGGATTTGAAGCATGCATTCGGGGATGGTTAATACGACTAAAGGACTGCAAACCAAAACGCTACGGCACAAAAGTCTCGCTATGAAAACATAAAGGTGCATTACGAAGCACAATTGATGACAAATCATAATTACGAGCAAATAGTGCCGAACTATAGATAGATGGTGAGTGCAAGTCAATGATCAGGAAGTTAAATAACAATTTTCAGTAAGAACTCACACTGACCCTGCAAGAAAGAACCCAACTTGAATTTAATTAGGGTACAGAATATCATAGTGACCAGGCCTATACAGCAAGGTTACTCGAGGTTTTGTCAGGTGATCAGATGCAGATGATGATGGTGATGAAGGGATGAAGTCGTGATGGTTTATGGTTGGCGAACTTGAATCACATGAGCTTCGATCAAGGTAGACCACACGAATAGGCACGCCTAAGGCATCGGATAGAGCTATAATGTGCACATGATCGCTTTCCTCCCCCATTGGCTCCACAGATGCTTTGACGAACTGTAAACAATAAAACCCATCAAAGAAATCTGACTGTTGCTTATACGAACTAGTTGAAAGAGGATACTGTTTCGTTTCTCAATATATTACTCCTGATGAGATCCATAACAAATAAACCCATTTAGGATATAAATCTATGATCAGAAATCAGAACCAACCTGATTGACACTCATATTGGACAACCCAGCAACAAAAGGCTCAAAGAATTCTGCTCGTCTGCGTATTTCACCAGCAGTTACAAATCTAAAGAACATAACGACTGAACAGGAAATAACATTAGATGAAATTATTCTGTCAAGGATAAGTATGTATTAAACAGGATGAAGTTTATCTCACCATAATCTGAGATTGATTGATCACGACTCCTCTTTAGAAGCTCTTCATGACTTAATATGCAAGATAAGCATGTTAGTTGCACTGATATACAGTATGCTCAAAGGTTAACATGATCAGATAGTGTTGGTGGCAAATACAAAACAAGTTGTTCTTGTTGAAAATATACCTTATGGAGGTTTCACTTCCTTGCAGAACACTTTCCAGCTGCTCAATGAATATCTGAGACAGTATCAGAATAGCTTTAGGACAGTATTTTCTTCTAGCCCGGATGGCTATATTATCGAGCCCAGCAAAGGCATAATTTGTGTTCATTAAAGGTACTCGAACAAGCTAAGGTAAACATGATAAAGGAAACAGATGAATGCACTGAAAGCAATCATCACACACAATAAGCTAGTAGCTAAAGTAACAGTCAGGAGAACAGATTCGGTGAGAATCATTGCCAATGAAGTTTAATTTCTTCTAGATTTTGTATTAGCATTGTGTTGATGATACTGAAAATCTAACACCATATCTAGTTCATCAAATGACGATAAAAGAATAGTTATACTTGGTGAATGGAGAACAGTAGTAATGAAAATAGAATAACTACAATAAAAGTATATGTTATTGTAGTTATCCTATTTCCATAATACATTGTGATAGTTCTAAGCATATCCTTAGCTGGAATTCAAAATGACAACAGAAAGCCTCCAAAGAGTAATCCATATCATAAAGGTCTAACACTTTTGAATTATTTGGTCAATTACTATTTGCAGCAGCTTGTTGTCTTTAAATGGCCATCAAACTGCAAGGTCATTCACAGTTAAGCCAAATGCTACTAATGCTAGTTGCAAATTTAAACGGCTGTGTTTGCATTTGCAAAATCTACCAGCAAGGGAGAAAAGGAAAATCCCCGAGTTAACTAAAGCAACAATTTTTGGTAGATCATGATTGTAAAAAATTACAAAATGTACTGCCAACACATTTGCATCTACAAGCTCAATCTTTCAAAAGCCACATGGTTATCATGATGCCTTGGTTAAAAAGATGGAAGACAGATGTTTAGTTGTTTACAACAAAATAAGAAGGTCTGAATGAGAAGACAAAGAATTCATGAAAGCGTTCAGTCTTGAGATGCGCACCATTAGATCTGAGATGAAAAATGAGAATAACACTAGTAATCACCATTTGCTTTAGTGCAATTAGCTTATTAATCGCATGCCTGGATCAGGAAACTATATGTCACAAGCCAATACCAAAAGTAACAAAACTTACTGAGAAGAAGTCCTCAAAAGTAAAATCTGCATAACCAAGGAACTGTAATGTCTTCCTACACTGTTCAATATTTGAAAGAACACGATCAACTTCAGCCTTGTCTTGTGCGTCAAGGATATGTTCCTGGTTTTACATCTTTAAAATGTCACTGACTAATGCACAGAAATTAGGACACAGCAATTACAATGCCCATTGAACCATAAATTTACCAGGTAGGAATACATAAAACCTCGATAGAAGCAATTTCCATCTCCTCGCGTTCGTCGTATTGCAGCATATTGTTCGCCCAAGAGCTGCAATTGAAATCATATATTCACATAAAGTCCATGCAAAGAAAATACTTTAACACCAGAATTGTTAAATATCATCTAGACTGAAACCTTAATCTTTTCCTGAAGAATGGGACTACCAGACTGAAACTCAGCAGCCAATGAGGAAAGGGGTTCCTGCAAAATTAAAAACGGATAAGACTACTTACAAGATGGTGAATGTAGTTGCGCAATACAAGAAAATTTTGTTTATCAGGTAGTGGTATTAATTTAAACTCTAGTCCATTTTGTGGGCTTCACAAATTAAAGTAAAAAAAATACGTGTGTTCAACTTTGTACAGCATTCAAAATGAGAACCATGTTACTGTTTTATGTACAATTTGGCATGATTGACTTAGGCAGAAAAAAAGGAGGGAGATGGAGGTGAGGGAGAAGATCATATAATCATGGATCACTTGTATAGAATTTTGTGATATTTTTCCTCACTCTCCCCTCCCCGTGCTAGTTAAGTAGTAGTTCAACCAAGTAAACCCGGCCTTCTGATCTAAATGCCACTGCTATTTTTTTCCGGGACTGATATTCAGAAGATGTAGCATAATTGTAGGTATTCTAGAAAGTTACAGGAACCAACTAGCCGTCTCCTCTTGGATATTGGTATGGGATTAGGTGGCGAAGAGTAGTAGTAGTAGAAGATCACACAATGGGGCCTGGATTGGATAAAAACTCTCAAGTCAACTTAACAAGCTACCTAGGTGTCACAAATTTCTTTATGTTTCATTTTTCCTTTGAAATAAAAACCACAGAACCATTCTGTATTCAACAGGCCCGGGTATAAAGATCCATAGCTGGGTTAAAAGGGCATAGTAATGATATTTATTCAACTGCAAAGCTTTCCAGTATCATGTGGCGCAGCTTAGAATGGGAAAAAAAAGGGGGGGAAAGTTCATTGCTATAAATGCAGTTCTCAACCGCCCAGTTTATCGCAAGAAGGATATAGCAAAGTTTTTACCTTTGTGGAAGTCAATTTCCAGTTAATAAGAAAGTAAGGAATTGCATTCCAGATGCCCTCCTAAAAAGGGTATTCCCTTCCCAAGAAAGGAAAAGTTCTTTCCCATAATGTCAACAGATACACAGGCATACTTAAAAAAGCTAAAATTATGAAATAAAGAAGAAGAATAACGTGATGTACAAATCCAAAGTCAAAAATTGAAAGAAGAAAGCCGAGGTCAATATGGTCGAGAGAGGTCGATCTACCTTGTCACCGAGGTAAGGGATCTTGGCGGCCTCCACAGCGCGAATATCGGTGTACTGCTTCATGATGTCACCATCGTCGACGCACGAACAGGAGTAGCCGTAATCGTCCTCGAAGAGGAAGCTTTCGCTAGGGTTAGGGTTAGAATTGAAGGCCGTATCGTCCGATGATTTGGTAATCTCCTCCGTCGAGGGCGGCTCCGGCGTCGCCGAGTCAACTGCTTCGACGTCGACGCCGCTGCCGGGGTCGGCATCTTCGCCGGCCTTCCGCTTCCTCACGCTGGCCTCCGCCTCCGCCGCCATGTGCGACCTGTGCTTGTAACGCCGAATCGAACCCGTCCTGGTGGAAAAATAGAGTGTGCTTTATTTAAAAAATAAACAATAGCATTTATGAGAGTAAAAGGAAAATTGTGAATTAAAGTTGATTAATGATAACATAGAGCCATCACATGAGGCTCAGTCACGGAAGGTTCGCCTTCGAAATTATGGTTCAACGATACGATGTTTAGGTTATTACTTAAATATGTATTTGTAATTTTTTTAAAAAAATAAAACATATATATTAATTAAAAGATGTTGAACTTTTAAATTACTCGTTATAAATATTTTTTAATTTATGAGGATAGTTGGTAGGAAAAACTATATGAAATCAAAAATTAATTTAGTATATCATTTTTTTAATTGTACAAAAATACTATTTTTAAAAATATATATTTTAAAAAATATAAAAGTTAAAAAAATATCTTTTATTATTTTATTCAAATAATACTACAATAATCCAGACGAACTCAATGATCGCTCTCTTCAATATCCCGCAAGATTCAATATCCTTTAACAGTGGTAAAAAAAATAAACACTCAAAATTAAATGCCTCTAACTCTCTTTAGAACAAAAAAATGATATATTTAATTAGTTCTGGGACGATCGATTTAGTTTTATGAAATTTTTCTTATCAGTCATAGGATAAATCCGAAAGCGCTCGCAGCGAACGGTCCAGAAGTCCAGCATCCTTTAGTTGTGTGCCTCATTTGAAAGAAAAATCCCTACAAATATACCATAACTAAAGATTAAACTGTAGATACCTGAGTGACAACCTGAGCGCTCTGTCGTTGCACAATAACCTCGAGGGCCTCTAACCCTCTTTAGAGAGGTGAGGATAGGGGGAGGGAATGATAAATAAGGATAAAGATAATTTTAAACTTTGTCTAGAAAATAGTGAGTTAAAGGAGGAAGGGGTGAAGAGCGGAGGGAAGGATAAGATTTATATTCTATTTTTTTCGGAGCGTGGATCATATAAAGGATGAATTTCGCTACGAATCGACTCACTTTCTTTTGTTTACTTTGAAAAAAAAAGTATGGATAGATGGATTTTAAATTCATCCGTCGATCAAATTTAACTTGTTTTCTTATCCGCCCAAATTG